>MCFE01000163.1:0-147985 GCA_002104905.1 Basidiobolus meristosporus CBS 931.73 | reverse complement strand
AAAGCCATCTGCTAGCACTGGGTGCTCAATCTGGAGAAAAGATGTGTTGACTGGATCTGCCTTCTGCTGCTGCCCTCTACTTTGTGAATGAAGTCTAAGCAATTCTCTGGAGCTGAGCTAGGATCCTTGAGAGCCTCTGACCACCCAGCCTGGTCCCTTTCTATGCAACCAGTTGTGAAGAAGAAGCTGCCAAAACTTACTGTGCTCACCCACAAAGCTACCAAGAATCAGAAGAAAGACTTTGGGAACTACTTGAAGCTTGCCAGTTTGCTACTTTCTCTGCCAGATGATCTCAACTATGCCTGGCTCTTTGTGAAGCATCTGATTCTGGTGTCTGCCTCCCTCTCACTGCCATGCAAGACTACTGCTGTTACCTCAAGAAAATGGGAATCCATTGTTTCAGCCCTGCAACAAAGCTACCTGAGTTTCCCTAACCCAAAAACAGAGAAACTCCTCCTGACAGCAATACACCACTCCAAGGCAATTCACCACACTCTGCATACTCAGCTCTGGGATCATATTATGAGTTCTTTGCCTCTGCAATCTTCCAACTCTATAACAAGAACAGTATCAAGACTCTACAGAGCAATGAGGCCCTCTTCCAGGAAGTTACCTTCAACAGAACAGCTGGCTAACATCTTCTTCTCTACAAAGCAGTACTCAACTCCTGGCTTTCATCCTGACTTCAAGACTCTGCCCATCCCACTTGCACTTGATCAAAGGAGAATCCATAATGTGCTCAAGAGGCTTCCCAACTCTACTGCTCCAGGTGTGGACACAATCTCTTATGAGCTTCTGAAGACTAGTACCAAGGCCATGTCTGCACTTCTGCTTCCACTGTTTCAGCAATGCTCAGCCCAGCTTTCTACTCCTGAGGAATGGTCCTTTGCAAATGTTCTGCCACTGTACAAGGGTAAAGGAAAGCACCTGGATCCTAGCTCCTACAGGCCAATATCTCTGTTGCCCACCTGCAGAAAGGTGTTTGAGCTTCTGCTTGCTCAGGAGCTCTACTCTGACTCCCTCAAATTTCATCCTGCACAGTTTGGCTTTGTTCCTGGCCTCTCCTTGGAATATGCAGTCATACTTAGCCAAGATCACTCTCTCCAGTGCAAGTATCCCTCTGTTCTGTTTGATATTACTAAGGCCTTTGATTCAGTTGACAGAAATCTGCTTTGGTCCAAGTTGCAATGCTTCTCCAGTACCTCTCTCACCCTCCTTGTCAGGTCTCTGTTTCTGGATCCACAAGCAAGAATTCTGCACCCAAGTGAGCAATCAGCTGTGTTCTCAGTTCCTAATGGAGTGGTTCAAGGCTCTGTGCTTGGTCCTATACTGTTTGCCATCTTCCTGAATGACTTCCCAAGACTCTCAGCTGACTGCCTGGTTACTCTCTTTGCTGATGACATCAGAATATCCTCCTCCAATGTGCAACAAGACTCCCAGACCATCCACCAGTATCTGCAGAAGAATAATCTCCAGCTTTCCATTGCAAAGACAGTACCTTTGGGCTCTCCCATCAACTTGGAGAACTCCACTCTACCTGCTCAGGTTTCTGCTACATATCTTGGCTTTCCTTTCCTTCCTACTGGACTAGACTCTGGAGCACACCTGAAGAAGAGAATTATCCTGGCAAGACAGGCACTCCACAAGCTACTGGCTGTTACTCCTCCTACAACTTCAGCTCCCAGCTGCCTCCTTCTACTCAAGCAGTTTGTCTTCCCTGTCCTGGAATTTGGCTTACCACTTCTCTCTCTTACTTCTAGAGACTGCACTAAGCTTGACAAGTTTGCAGTATGGTGCATTACCTCCTTGGTGCCTCATTTGCCTGAATGCCCCTACAGACATGCTATTCTTGGTGCTTTTGGGTTTATGCCCTATAAGATCAGACTTCTCTACCTTAGAACCAGATTATACCTCAGACTTCACAACTGCAACAACCCACTGATTAAGGCCTGGAAGAGAACACACCACACAACACCTGGCTCCTGCTGGAGAACTATACTTGGAGATCCTGAAGTCAAGAAGTTTGCTCACTTTATTCTGCAGTCAGAAAAACCCAAGCTGGCCTACCTGAAGTACTTGACAGACCTTTGGCAGCAATATCTGCAGCAGCACACTCCCTTTATGATGAATATCAATCCTTATCACATTCCCCTCATTAATGTTGTTCACAAGTCATTCTTACCTCTCTTGCTACCCCCTTCCCACTGAACAGTGTCTTGAGCACTGAAGAGCTATCATCACTTCTTATTAACTTACCTACAAATTCCCCTCAGCTACACACTCTTGTATCAAAGCTACAACAGTAGCGCTGGCTTCTTTGTTTCAACTGAAATAAAGATTTCACCTGTTGGTGACTGTCTCCCCCCCCCTAACAACTGCAACAATCCACTGATTAAGGCCTGGAAGAGAACACACCACACAACACCTGGCTCCTGCTGGAGAACTATACTTGGAGATCCTGAAGTCAAGAAGTTTGCTCACTATATTCTGCAGTCAGAAAAACCCAAGCTGGCCTACCTGAAGTACTTGACAGACCTTTGGCAGCAATATCTGCAGCAGCACACTCCCTTTATGATGAATATCAATCCTTATCACATTCCCCTCATTAATGTTGTTCACAAGTCATTCTTACCTCTCTTGCTACCCCCCTTCCCACTGAACAGTGTCTTGAGCACTGAAGAACTATCATCACTTCTTATTAACTTACCTACAAATTCCCCTCAGCTACACACTCTTGTATCAAAGCTACAACAGTAGCGCTGGCTTCTTTGTTTCAACTGAAATAAAGATTTCACCTGTTGGTGACTGTCTCCCCCCTAACCCAAAGTAAAGGCTCTGATTGGCTGAAATCCTTGAAATGCTAATGACCAGATTTGCCTAGTAAATTTGGCCAGTGATTGCCCAGAAATTCATCTCAGTTCCCCCAGTCTACTGGCCTTTCTGGCCACAATCCAGCTACCGCAAACCAGTATAACTTAGCTCAGATATATTCAGATTCTCACTTCTCAGGCCTGGCTTTCCAGGAAACCTCTCTCAGACCTAGCTAACTAGGAAATATAGTACCAGTCAGCTTCTCAACTCTCAGACCTGGCTTACCAGGAAGATATCTCTCAGACCTAGCTTTCTAGGAATTACTTCAGATTAACTTGGCTTCTTTAGATACTTGTCATAAGTAAATAAAGATTTCACCACTTGGTGACTTTCCTCCCCCCCTAACCCAATCCTGGATTATATTGATCAGAAACATCTACAATTTGTACTTCCCCCAAAACCCTTGAATTTTATATTTACCCCTGATGAGCTTTACTTTATTGAAACAAACATTAGAGATGAAACAAAACATAAATTAGATTACTTATTAGAGAGGTTCTAGACCTCTTAATTGGCTTTTTTATTTGTACTTAGATTGGTTCTTGACTCAAATAGAGATTTCGCCAACTTGGTGACTTTCCCTCCCCCCCTTGTCTTCTCCCTGCTAATTTTCTTAACCCAGGAATAATCCATCCATCTACCCTTGTCCATTCATCTATAAATTCTGACTTCTGGAATTTTTGCTCCTTCCTTCTCTTCTCCCAGCTAATTTTCCCACCCACCCTATCCAACCCTCTTCTTCTTGTTCCTTATGCCTTCACTCCATTCCCTTCAGATTTCATTCCTTGAGGAAAGGCTTGCACTTGTTGAAGCTGAAAATGCTCTACTCATGAAACAAGTTCAAAGCTGTCTTCTGCCTTCTCTGATCTGCAAGAATCTATTGTCCCTGTGCCAACTCTTCCTGCCAGCAAGACTCCCCAGGAATCATCTGCTCCTGCTCACTCTTCCTACTCTGAACCTGTCAAAAAGTCTGTTCCTGCTTCCTCAAGACATCCTGATGCTCCTCCCAAGACTAAAAGAAAGTTTCCTGCCACCTCTGATTTGCCTCCTGCTACTGACTGGGCTGTCTGCTACTTTGCCAATGTGGAGTTTATTCCTATATCTAAGCATAGGATGTATCTCAAGCAACAAGGTTGCAATATATTCCAAGATTGTTAACATGAGATTTATCAACCATCACACTCTGGAGGTAGTACTTGACAAAATTATTGCCAAACAATTTGCTCAAAATGTCTCTGACCAGTTTTACTGGGAACCTACTGACCATGCCGTTAAAGAGTTTCCTGATTCTCCAGTTTACAAGACCTTCTCATTAGAGGAATCTCTGCTCTCAAGATTCACTTCACTTATCAAAAACTCCCCTTCACCTGCTGTTACCCACTTCCTGAAAGATTATTATATCACTCAAGGTTATCTACTTCACTCCCCCATGAACCTGAACTCCAGTGTGCTCTGGGATACTGCCTTAACTTTAGCTTAGATTTATTCATATTCAACTTAGTGTTTACTTTGGGAATCTTCTATCCCCAGCAGGCTTCTTTATTTGTAGTTAGACTTGTCTGAAATCAAATAAAGATTTCACCTACCTTGGTGACTTTCCCTCCCCTGAGTAGAATCACAAAGTATTCTGTTATAACCCCTATTTTCAAGATATATAGCTGTGGCAACTGTTTCCACCTAAGAATCATAGGATAATTTTTGATCATGCATCATTGGTCTTGCCATATCAATTATTGATGTGTTTGCACACTCTGCTACTCTATATTGGTGTTGGGAGGATGGTACAGTAGTCTCTTGCTTTATACCATCAATTTTGCACAAGTGGATGAAGAGTTTTGAGGTATATTTTCCACCCTTGTCAGAGCATATTTTCTTGATTTTTTCACCAGTTTCTCTCTCCACCATGGTTTTAAACTCCCAGAACTTAGACAAAGCCTCTTCCTTTCTCTCCATGAAGTAGAACAACATGTATCTTGTGTAATCATCAATAAAAGTGATTAAATACTTCATCCCACCTGAGGATAAATTTTGCATAGGTCCACACAGATCTGAGTGAATTTGATCTAATTTTTTCTTAGTTTGATCAACCCAACACTCTTGAACAATGGTCTGGCTTGTTTCCCATATATGCAGGCTTCATAGTGCTCTAAATTAGCTGGGGGATCAATTTCTACTTGGAAATTAGCTGATCTTTGATCATTTTGTGCAAATAATCAAAATTGATGTGCCCCAATCTCCTGTGCCAAAGCATTGGCATTTCTTTATTTAAGTTACTTATATTAGCTTCCAAATATGATGGAATATAAGTCAACTTGTAGAGATTCTGATCCCTGATACCCAAAGCAATATGGGCACCATTTTGATCAGTGATCTTGCATCCACAATTGTCAAAGCTGAAACTTAGTCCTTCTGCAGTGGCCTTGCATACAGATAGTAGGTTCTTGGCTATTTCTGGTATATAAAGTACTTCTTTGAAAGTCAGTGTATGGCTTCCTTCACTGCTTCTCAGGTGTACTTGGATAGTTCCTTCTCCTGCTGCATCAAGTGTTCTATTGTAACCCATCAAAACCTTCTTGATTGGGATTTCTTGATATTGGGTAAAAAGTTCTTTTTGGTGTGTAAAGTGTCGAGACGCTCCAGAGTCAATGTACCACATCTGAGAATCCTTGTTTGTGGTCATATTTAGTGCAGATATGAGTAGTCTATCTTCAGTTGTTGTATTATTTCTATATTCAGGCTTCTCTTGCTGATTATCTCTCTTTTTGAGACACTGGTCTAATGTGGGTCCTTTCCTTTTGCAGTAGTTGCAAAACAGGTTGTTATTGCCTTTGTAAGGTCTTAGGTACCTCCTTTGTGGGTTATCATTGCTTATTAAAGCATTTTCTTCTTCCTTCTAATTGGCACTTGATTTTCCTAATTCTTCATCCAGGAGCCTTCCATATATGTAATTTAAGGTCAAATCTTCAGTTCTGGACTCTAGGGCTGATACAAGGCCCTGAAACTTGTCTGTCTGGCTATTCAGGATTTTTACTATCACATCCTCATCAGTGGTTGGTATGCCCACAGATTCCATCTCATCTACCAGCAGGGTAATTCTGTTAATTAGATTTTTCATTTCTTCTCCTGGCTGCATCTTTGTAGTAAGGAATTTTTGTCTCAGATACATTTTCTTAGAGGCTGAACATGACTGGGTGGTGTCTTCTAATGCCTTTCAGGCATTCTTTGCCGTTTTTGCTCTTAAGCATTGAATTAGTAATTTGTCTTTAACATCAAAGCAAATGCAGTTAAAGCCACTTTGTTCTTTCTTCTGGTACTTTAAGGCTTCCCCTCTCACATTTTTAGGAGGGCATTCTTGTCTCATGACAATATCCCAAAGGCCTCTTCTTGTAGCAGCATCTTCAACTTCACCTTCCACACTAGGTAGTTGGATCCATCCAACTTTTCAGCAGAGGGGAAAATTCCAGTACTAGCAGTAGTAGACATTGCAGAGAGTGACAGCTTGGGGCTCATAACCTGTTATAAGAGTCTTGGAGATATTGGAAGTGATTGGGAGAACAAGTAGATTATGTGGTGTTCACTTAATGATTTATTGAATGTAAAAGTATAAATACTACTTTTACATGATCTTGGCATAATAAAAACATAGAATATTTATCCACAGCATGAAAATTATATAAGTTGTCCAAACAGCCCCAAACTTTGCACACATGTTCCTGAAACCTTCCTTAACCTATTCTAAGTAAATCCCAACAAGGAATTTGGTCAGCTATTCTCTAGGATTTGAAGGTAATGATCTAAGTGACTAAGTTAGGTGAATATTCAGGTGGAATTATAAACTTTTACAACATTTGATTGGTGTATGTCTTGACAGAATTAAGATTGTATCTCAGCAAAATTAAGAGTTCAGCAATTCTGCTCTAGTTTCTACCCAAGCCTAGCATATCTAGCACTCCCAGGTACACCAAGCCTAGCCTGCATAGCAAACCAACTGTGTTGTCTTTATAGCCAAACCCAGCTGCATATAATGCCAATATTAGACCAGAATCTCTCTGCTAATGTTTCCACCACTCCCTGACAATTCTAAGATTCTGCACTTAATTGTCCCTTTGGCTCAGTTAAACCATTCAAGAGTTCTATTATGCTTTTCTCCTGGATACAACAGTCCCTAAGATAAAAATTAAGAAAATGCCAGCAAAAAACCATCATTTTATTAGCTGAATTCTGACTTTTCCAAAAGTGACAACTCTCAATATCTCAGGTACTAGCTTCACAGTAGACAAGCAGACATCCTTTCCAGGGGGAGACTAGGCCATCTAGCATTCATACCAAATTTAACAATCAGCTGCACATTACTTCCACCAAAAATTGTATCTGAAAATTTGGACTCACTCTTCTTTTGCCAAATGAGCTGATGGATTGAATGATTGATGGCGCATATAGTGTCAATCAAAATTAAAATCCAACAGAGTGGAAGGCGTGTCAGTATTATGATTATCTTGTCCAGTGTAATAATCAATGTAGGCATATACCGGCGTATACTACACCAACTTGGCAGATGTTACATGATGATACTCTTGGATTAGGATAGCAATGCTTAGTACATTGAGATGCACTAAACTTTCTTTGGGAGCACTACAGCGGTGACTCTCTTGACCCAGCAGGCCCCTTGCCTGAGTAGAGGAAGAGATGAATAATCTATCACCATCACTGACTAGATATACGATATCTACTAACTTCCAGTCTCTTTGACAGAATGGACATTCTAGAGTTCATCGACGTCACTATGTGTATCCTTAGAAAATCTCATACACCAAGTTGGTGGAGAATTTCTGGTTCAGCGGTTTCATGCTCATCGGATTGTTGATTGCTAAATAGGTTTCATGTTAATATCCAACGGAAATTAATCGGATGTTGGAACGATTGGTGACTATATATTGCAAGTATCTCCAGATGGCACTCCGAAAGAAGTGTTCCCAATCACCCTAGTAACCATTGACCGTCGATATGGACACTTCCAGGAAACTCTACGCTGTTTTAGTAATCTTGTGCGCGCTGGGCTCGAATCTAACATAGTACGTAGCCCCTTGTGGTCAATTGAAATAAATCTTCTCTAATGTCTCGAAGTGGGTACTACGCCCAGAAATTACAGGCCAGAGCCCTATTAGGCTTACCACTATTGGAAGATGGCACCTTGGATTCGGTTGAAGAGGTGCAACCACTACCCTCGGATACCAACTTGATGTTGACCGAGAGCCAAACACCTTCACGCTCAAGGCGATATGGTCGAGCCAAAGCATATTTCTATAAGAATGGACCATTTAGTGCGGTAATTAACGAGCTGATCACCTCACATCTACATCAATTCGCTAATTCCTTTTACAGTACTATTGCGAGGTTTCGGTTGGATACCCAAAGCAAACCTTCCGCTTGTTCATGGATACCGGTTCAGCTGATGTGTGGGTGATGAGCAAACATTGCGCCAACCAGTACTGCACAACGAAACCTAGGCGGTTCGATATCGAGAGATCAACCACATATGTAGTAGATGATAGACCCTGGGAAATCAGGTACGCCGATGGCTCCTATGCTTCAGGCTTCCAAGGCGTGGTAAGTGGCATCAATATTGCATGATTTCAGGTAAAGTGAATGGAATTGACATTTCTCTGATGTAGGATTCAGTCAATATTGGGGGCTTTACATTGAGCAATCAGACCTTCGCACTAGCCAACAGTATTTCTGTGGCCTATGCAAGAGAGCCTATTGACGGACTCTTTGGCCTAGGGCTCCGAGTTGATACCGTTAACAGTATGTGCTCCTGATAAGTGAATCCGAGAGAAAGGCGTCACTTACGATGATTTTTAGATATTGCGCCACCTGTTGAGACTATACAAAAGCAACGTCCTATCAATAGCGCAGTATTTGGTGTTTACCTTCCACGTGACCACACCCTGGCCGAATTCACATTTGGATACTACGACAGGCAGCACTATTACGGAACCTTGTCATACTCGCCCCTTGTTCGTGGTCAACATGGATGGCAGATACGCTTGGAGGGCATACAAGTTGGACAAAGCGTGATACCAACCTCACGGCCGATTGTGATCGATTCCGGCTCCGCTCTTATCACCATCGGCTCGGATATTGCTGCAGCTGTACATGAGAAGATCAGCGGAGCAACGTATGTACATAGAAGAGGCTGGTACATACCGTGTCAGGGCTCACCGCTGAACGACGTGAGTTTCATTTTTTCGGGAAAGAACTTCGGCATTCCAGGCGTAATGCTTCCCACCGCGAAACGAAGCGCCAGCAACCCGGATCTATGCTACTCTGGCATCCAGGAAACACCAGGGGTGAGTACGATTGGCCTGACTTCATTGATGAAACAACAACTGACCTTTTGTTTAGGCCTGGGTTATTGGCCTCAATTGGTTTGAATTCAACTATGCCGCGTTCGATGCTGACAGAAGGCGTATCGGGATTGCTCCCATTCGCACGTAACGCAGGCTCCAACCCGTACCAAGTTGATACATATACGATTTCCATTAGTTATTCCCTACAATAGAATACATTCCCGTAGCAATATTTTCCCTAGAATTCCACTGGTTTTGTATGCTTACAAGAAATGAAATCTCTGATCGAATATTTCTCGTTGCCCCCTCGAGAGGCTAGACAAACCCGTTGTTAGGGCGCATGGTGTAGATTAACCTAATCCGAACGGTCCAAGAGAGTGCTTAGAAATGAACATGCTACACGATGGCTGTTAAAGGGTACCTTGGATCCTACAGCGGATAGGTTACTACCAGAAGAAACACCACTTTATACCTTATTAGAATCATTTATGATATCTAGTTCTTCTATAAATACATGGTTGTTATGCAATGGAAAGGGGGATATGATGATTTCTCTCGTGAAGGATGGTAAAAGGAAATGAGAAGGTTACCGAACTCAAGATAACACTGATCCATACAAATGACCGAAACACTGGAATATACGGGGAGATAAGGTGGTCGGCTGTTCGTTTGTACGAACCAAAATAAACATGCGTCGGGTCAGAGTCTGGTTTTTTTCTTCGGTGAGCGCGGGGAATCTAGTTCCTCTATAAGCAGTCGTTTTTTATCATGGTCATGCATTTCTAGATCGTCAGGGTCTTCAAGCTCATCTCCTGCTAAATCAGATGTTTCAAGAGACACCGAAAAAACCGGAGAGTTTGGAGGGATTTCAGAGTCCTCTAGCTCCAATTCGAGGCTAAGCGCACCGTTGGCTTCTAATGCTTGGAGATCCTCGATCTAGACAGAACCGAAAGGAAAGCTCAGAATAGGACTGCGCCCGTGGATGGTTGAAATACTCACCTTCAAAGATACATCACGAATGGAGGAAATCAGTAGTAGCATTTCCCTTTCAATTAGTACGTATGGATCTTCATGCTCTGGTGGCGCCTTAGCCTTTCCCTTTCCAATCGCACGATCTATAAGCTCAAGCTCGTTCTTCTTACTTTGAATACACCGTATCATGACGGCTAAGCCCTGCTCCAAATACTCAATAGCCTGAGGAAGATTCGAAATATGTTCATAGACAGAAGCCACTTTCAAATAAGTTCGAAAGAGTTAAGGAATTACTGAGTCGAATAGAAACCATATACTGCAATGAGGCCAAGGATATGTTTCCGCCAGAACGCGAGTGTCAGGTTTCAAAAAGTGCTTCTTCAAGGAGAGTGCCTCATTGAAATGATTTAGTGCTAGTCCGAGATTCTCTAATCATAGTAGTCACAAGTGAGATCATTGCTCTACAATGTTCCGGCAGGCCTTCGTAGAAATAAGTTACCGGATTCGAAAGCGATATCGCCTAGTATCATATTGACTTCAGATAACTTCAACTTGGCGTCTACCGTGTTTGTCTTTTGATATATTTCTTGAGCAATTTCTAAGTTGTGCCATGCATGCTCTAAGCAATCTGACTTCTCTTCGAGTAACGCCACACCATTCTCCGCCTCAGGCTCTAACTCGGGATCGTCTAATGTATGCATTTCGGATTCTGCTGCAAGACGTACATATCACGAGAAGGTTTGGTAGAAGTAGACCCGTAAAGAAAAGTTTGGTTCACACATAAAATAAAGGTACAGTCAGTAAATATCACGCTTCGTTTGTCTCTGAATATATGCCATCAAAAAAGGTTTCGTGTGATAAGAAACCTAGGCTTTGCATATTCTTTCGTGAAGTTTATATACGAGCGTACTTTGAATGAGGTGATTCTGTTGTGTTGCGCTCGCGAATAATGCCTGTCCGCATAACAATAAGGCGTCTGCGCATTGTGGTGAGGAGGAGCCGAAATGTTTTGCTCTAGAGGATTGAATTGTTAGTCGTATGGTAATTAAAGAGGAATTATCCCGTTTGATTCGTTAACGTACAAAATTTCCGAGGCTTCGCTGTATTTTTGAGATGCCCTTGGATAGTTGAGGTGCAGCATAGCCCTCCTACCCTCTAAACATAGGTTCTCAACATTCCTCGCTTCTGGGTAGTCTTCGACTGTAACTGTGGAAGTGGTTTGATTAGTGTCTGTACAAGTATTGGAATCTTCATAAGCAGGCCCGGATGAGCTTTGCATATTTTCCAATAAAGAATATACGGAAAAATAGGGGGAAAATATAGACTATATGCTCGAGTGTCGTCTCACAGCGTTACTCGAAACAAAGAGTCAGAAAATCCATTAATGGTGTAAAAAAACCCCCAGAACGAGCTGAGGTCATCTAATCCCATGCAGCAGTGCTCGAATCCGTATGTGAGCCATGAATCCATTTTAATGCAGGTCCTTAGTATCTATTGCCACTTCCATAAGTGGAAATGATGGCCTTTCCCTAGCCGGTGACCTTGGTTGATCGATAAATGGATACTACAGCATAATTACTGTCCAATAAAAACGATACTAAAATACTCATATTGATCAGCTGTGTACGATCATATTAGCTTCATATGAATATTAAAAGGTTGTTTATTTTCGTAAATATATATATATACACGCTGATTGGTAGTCACTAGTCAATCTCCATTTCATTTGCAAGAGAATCCTCGTCTTCTATTTCATGAAGAGTGGCGCAGCCAGGCTGTTCCTGCCAATAATGCGAAGGTTGGTATGGGACCATTTGCATGCTTGACTGATCCATACTCAACAAAGGCAGTTGAGGGTGAGGCTCAGAGTTTGACGGAATATTAAATAATATCTGAAGTCTTCCTTCGGAGGCTGGAGACTTTGGCTTTGAATGCTTGACTAAAGCTTGGCTTGTGACTTGTGGAGTATCGATATCAAAAGGGCGGTAGTGAGGTGATTCGGAAGAAACTTCCTCCAAAACCTCGCCACTAGTAATATCGACGATGCGAGGCTCTGAGAGCGACTCCATAGATTGGCTTCTAGTCGCACAGTGGTTGTTTGCATATCCTCCCACCCGGCTACGCTTGGATGGAGATACTACTTCATGCGGGTCGGACTCGGTGAATTCTTCTTTGAACGTGCGTTTGAATGGATTTGTGTGGGCTAGCGGGCTTTCTACATTTCTATAGCCGTCTGAACATCTTTTTTTACATGAACGAAAAGGGGATTCTTCGAAGAGGCTCCGTTTAAAACTGGGGGAGTTCTCATTATTATAATTGAAGAAACTCTCGTTGCTACTTGGATATTGCGTCGAAAGCATGTTACAATATCTGCTAAGAATATACAATGAAGCGGTGGATCGGAATGTTGGCGGATATGATCAAATTGCACTCTTCCAAGCCGGCACTCTTTATAATTTAATCTAACGCGACGCGCACGTGCCTCATCATTGGCTAAATGAGGATAGGATCGCGTAGTATCTTCGAGAGGATTCTCTAGCAATTCATTGGATAGAAGATTGTTCGGGAACAACAAATGCTGATATTTTGAATTACTATAGCAAGGAAGACTCGACAGATGAAAGGTTGCTGACGAGCAACGGGGCATTTGGGACACTGACTGACCCCACATGTGATTTTCAATGGAACTTCTTAGAACCACAGGGATCCATTCAAGAATGATTAACATCGTTAAGGTTGGCTTCCTAGGCCTTCCCCAGCTAGTTATTTTTAGATCTGGTAATCACGAGAGCAAATTTTCAATCTTGTTTATGAATTTATATAAAACAAGGGAGAACAGGAAGTACTGGAGTGATTACAAAAGTAGATATATAGCTTTATGTAAGTTTGGCCGCCTTTTCGTAGAGGGATTCAACAACCAGGCTCATTTGCTTCAAGGTATCAAGAGATGCCTCGTATGTTTTGTCCACAGCGGGCTCTTCAAATACAATGAGACAGCCGGCACCCTGATCCAAGATGCCGTGGAAGACTTTGTCGAGAATCATTTGAGATAGCTTAGTTTCAACCTGTGCTGTAGGCAATTTAACCATCTCTGCGATGTGGGAGATCTCGACCTTAGAGAATGGCTCAATGATGCGGACCAAGTTTTGCTCCTGTAGAGTATCATAAAGGGAGGCTAGTTGGGATCGAATGATGGGGTCCTTTCCAAGCTCCTCATTATAGTTGGCTAGTGCGTGCTCGAATTCTTGGAGGGAGCGGTTCTTGTGTGCAGTGGCAACAGCCTTCATAGCATCAACCTCGCGTCCAGCATAGCGAAGTGCGAGTTTGCCACTGACAATATTGTGAACATCATCGGCAGATCCAAGCATAATCTTGCACAAAAGCATATATTTGAGGGCAAGGACTGCTTTGGGGTGATCCTGAGAGGAGTAGCCTTCGAAAGTTTCATAGAAGTATGAATAGGCGGTCTTGTAATCCTTCTCTTCAGCATGAAGAATGCCCGATTGCATGTCAAGTGAGGCCTGAAGTAGTGGAGGGCAGTAGATGGCATTGGCTGAGGTTCTAGCTGAGGTCAAGGCAGCTCTGGCTTTGGGCAAGCTTCTCAAGGCATGACAAACTTGACTCTCGAGTAGTTGGACCTCGATCAAAACCATCTTATCATCTAAGCGTTTGAGTTCCTTTAACAGGGTTGAGATCAACTGAAGTGATTCGGTGTACATTTTGTTATCAAGGTACAAGGCGACAAGACGTGTCTCCAATGATTGCTTCAAAAAGATTCTCTTATCGTCGATACACCACTGGATATTTTCTTTACAAATGGATATTTGTAGGTCAAGCGAATCGGGAATACCAGAGAAGCAATCGACAAGTGTTTTGACTGCACAAGAAAAGAAAGTAAATACGATGGTCCAAGCATTTGCTGCAAAAGCATGCTTACTAAGTTTAGCAGATTTGGCTTTTGGAATGGAGGCCAGGAAGGAGCGGGAGTTGCGGATCAGCTCGGAGAGCTCGGTTGGTTGACTATGCGATGAATACTCTTGTGAATATCGTGTTATTGTGGAGGAAGGTTGGGAGTGCAATATTTACTTGAGTTTCTGGTAAAGCTCTCCTAGCTTCAGCAAAGATTGCTCCTTGATCTTGACAGATTCTTCTTTCGAGGCTGTGGTGAGATGAAGTATTAGAGCAATATTTTTGTAGCACGGTTGGAAGAACGTTCAAAAACCTGAATCATCTGCAAGAAGGCGTTTGTAGATTTCCACAGCATTCTGAGGAGCGGTTTGTGCAGTTTCCTCAGCGAGTCTTAGATCGTCTTGTACCGACATGAGCAATATATTTCAGGAGTAGAGTGTAAAAATTGATACTGAGGCGACTGAAGGGGATAAATAACAACGCTCAGTGTTTTACCTTGGTCTGGCACTATCGGTTAGTCCTTATTTTCTCCCGCTGGTTAATTGCTCACGTATACTTCGATTACGCAATAGTCAATTCCAAAATCACATGATCGCAGATATGCTTTCGTAAAGCATTTTTTGAGTAGGATTAGCACACTCAATAAAGTCCATACAACTAGCATATATCTTAGTTGTATTCACATCATGTCAGAAGCTCCCCTCGCTAAGATTCCCAACCTAGATTTGGCACACCTCCGATTCATAATCAACAACGGTTCTGAAGACCAGCGTGAAGATGCCAAGCAAAAGCTTTTCCAAGAGATCAAAGAGAAGAGTAAGTAGATCGAACGGTTTGGTTCAACTTCTTGTGGCAGTGTACTCAATTGACCGTAACTTGGGCTAGATATGGGACCTTTCTACCGCCTTGTTTGCGAGGAATTGAAGGTGCCTCTTGACAACTCCCTATTGGAGAGCATGGATAAAGTAAACTCAGAGGAGATTGAAAAGCTCGACGAAAAGCTCCAAGATGCCGAACAAAATGCTGGGGAGACTGAAGTCAGCGATGTACTTCTAGCGAAAGCTGAGCTCTATGCCAAGATTGGTGATAAGGTACTGAATTAGCTGGCCTACATCAATTTATCAAAACAATCCTTATAACTCGATTCCGCAGGAAAAAGCCTTAACTGCATACAAGGTTGCCTACGAAAAGAATGCCACTGTCGGTTATCGTCTGGATATCATATTTGCATTCATCAGAATGGGATTCTTCTTCTCTGACAACGATTTAATCAGCCGCAATATCGAGAAGGCCAAGGGGATCATCGAGGAGGGAGGTGATTGGGATCGTAGAAATCGCCTCAAGGTCTATAACGCTACCTACTTGATGTCTATCCGCGACTTCAAGGGAGCATCTGGGCTCTACCTTGATACTCTTTCTACCTTCACATCGACCGAGCTTATGGAATACAAGGACTTTGTCAAATATGCAGTTCTCACCAGTGCCATAAGCTTGAACCGTGTGGATATGAAGAAGAAGGTTCTTGAGGCACCAGAAGTATTGGAGGTCTTGCACGAGATTCCCGGCTTGGAGGATTACATCACTTCTCTTTACAACGGCAACTACGCCAAGTTCTTCCAATCCTTGGCTTTGATGGAAGAGAAGTACCTGAAGGCCTCTCGCTTGCTCTTCCCACACATGAGATTCTATGTTCGTGAGATGCGTATTATCGCCTATGCACAGCTTTTGGAATCCTATCGTAGTCTCACCATTGAGAGCATGGCCACTGCGTTTGGAGTTAGTGAGGAGTTTATTGACAACGATCTGTCCAAATTTATCTCCGCCGGTAGACTCAACTGTGTGATTGACAAAGTCAACGGAATCGTAGAAACCAACCGCCCAGACAACAAAAATGCTCAGTATCAGCAAAGCATCAAGCAAGGCGATCTACTTCTCAACCGGATCCAAAAGCTTAGTCGTGTAATCAATGTCTAACCAATCTTTCTCCCTCCATTTTCCATCGTTTATAATACGTCGGCTGGGTTTTAAACCAATAAACTCGATTACCTACTGTATAATGGTCATGCATTCTTGGAATCGGATCATTCTCCCATTTGAATTCGACATTTTAATTTGCCGTAGATACGATTTGTCTAATGGACATTGGTGCGATCAACGTGACTGGGCTGCGGAAAATCGCCATTTCTAGAGAATGTTCGAGTGGTGTTGCTGCGAGCAGCTCGATATCAATAAGTGTGGGCTCGGTAGTTTTGTATCTGTCTTTCCTCCAAGACTCTCATCATGGCCGTCGATGTACTTGAACTCCCAGCAATTGGCTCAAACTTACCTACTCGAGGTGCCACTGGTGTTTCAGTTGCGCCACCGCTCCGTGTGCCCAGAGAAGGGAAAAAGAAGATTTACTTTCAACGGGATTCCTTAAAAACTAGGGAATCCCGGGGGAAGGAAGGGAGTCGCCGCCGCAATCGTTACGACAATGGTATGTAACAACACTCTTGCCTTACACGTATGCAGCAGCGTTCCTCTCCGTGTTTCTGGATGCTCCAATCGCTTCTGACTGCTAGAGCGATACTAGAATGGAGCAGAAGGTTCACGTATAGGAGTACAGGTTGCTGTGGAATGTGTTCAAGGATTGAAGCCGTCGCTTTTACTCCTCATCATCTCACCATTTCTCTCGTATGGTGTAGACCACTTCACTTATCTGCCACACGCTGTATTGAATCCAAAAGACATGATTCCACCTGGATATCCTGCTCAAGCACCTCATTTTCATTTCAAGTATGACCAAGCCATGGAGCAGCTTCTTCAGCACAAGTTTGCCCATGATACTGATCTGCGAGCTACTGAAAAACCTTGTACAAATTACCCAGAGACACAAAGCTTCATCGATCGCTCAATCCGCCGTGAGCTAAGGAAAGCACACGTTTCCCAAGGGATTGTTGAACAATACGAGGGTCAGATCAAGGAATTTGTAGAGCAAATTGCAAGCATGAAAGATGACACTGTTCAGACTGCTAGTGACTGTGGTGAACAAGTCGATGACAGGGAGCCCCAATTCTTGGTGATGGATATCCAGGACAGACAAATCCGATTCATTGTCCATGCAATGTGTCAATACTACCACCTGGTGTCATTCAGTAAGTCGCACTCAGTAGCTTGATAACTTGTGTTTGACGTTAACCTGTTGCTATCCAATAGGTAATGACACTGAATGCGGCCGCCGTTTGACTTATGTATGTCATCCGCAAGCCCTCTACCCCAACTCTCAAAAGGAGCCCGGAGTTCGAGAAAAATCTTTCTATGAATTTGTGTTTCTCTAAATCCCGACATATCGCTCTATGGCTGGCCCCTACATTTAGACGCATAAGGATCAATAAACGATGATTTTCTCTGCCTTGTGATGAATTACTACGCTTTTTGGTTTGTGGTCTAACAAATTGTTTATTGAATCACAAGTCAGCTGGAGGCTGCATATTCTTAAAGAAATCTACAACGCTTTGAGCTCCGTTGCTGGAAATGAAGTTAGTAAGATTGTCTGCGCTTTCTTGGGCAGCCTTGGATGATCTCTCGAGCATAGAGATCTCAAACGCCTCGACCGCATCGTACAGATTTTCCCCGTTCTTCACTGATCTTACAATAGCAGAGGCAAGCTCAACTCCATCGAGCATGGCCAGGTTGGCTCCTTCACCTGCAAAGGGGGACATGACATGAGCAGCATCTCCGATGATCGTAAGGCCCGGGCGATACTTCCAGTGATGATCAATCGGCAGGCAGTTGATGGGTCGTACAACCAAATCTTTGCCATCTCTGATAAAATTCTTCAGATCCTCTGACCAGTCGGCAAACCTCTCCAGCAGGAATGAACGTAACACAGGAGAGTCTTCGGTCGAAGGGATTTCTTTGGGATCTATCCGAAGGGTGATATAGGTGCGAATGCTACCATCGCCATTCCGCTGAGATATTATTCCCTTGTTCTCACCCAAGGCAAACATAGTCCCGTCCCCGACCAGCTTGGATTCTTTTGTGTATGAGGTGTCAACATTCTCCAATGTGGTATCCATCATAGTCACACCACAATAGGTTGGGGTGGCATCTGATAATAGAGAGCGCACCCGAGACCAGGCACCATCAGCACCAACAACAATATCAAAGACCTCCTCTTTTCCGTTGCCAAGCACGATCTTATATGTATTGAGGGAGTTTTCGGTGCTCAATGGCAAAGGGTGAACGCTTTTTACTTTGGCGCCCCATTGTATAATCCCGTCCCCCAAAGAATCAATCAAGGATTTCCTTAAAACAGTGCGATCGACCTCTGGTCGACCCTTTTCTGAAGGATCTACCTCTTCATTTAATAAAACTTGCCCAGTTTTATCTAAAATTCGCATGGCCTGGCCTTCATAGCGAACATGCCGCTCAAAATCCTCCCATAGGCCCGCTGTACGCATAGCAAGCTGACCGGATTCTGTGTGAAGGTCAAGGGTTCCACCTTGAGGACGGCTATTCCAAGAGTCGTCATACTCAAAAACCTTCGAAGGAATTCCATTGATTAACAGGACCCTTGCGAGAATGAGACCCGAAAGGCCGCCCCCAACAATTCCGATTCGAGGTACCACGGATGTGTTAGCATTTGTAGACATGGCTGGGTTGTGAAAGATTGACAAGAGAACAGAAACAGTACTAGGTGCTTGTGCGGTTTTTGGCGACATATAAATAGTGCCGCTTGCAGGTTGACCATTATTTTGATGTTGCTGAATCCATCTTGCGGAACTATTGCGGATGTATCTCGTTATCAGTGCTACTTGATTTAGACGCTTATGCATCTTTGATCACATGGACTCGCCCAGTTTTTATGAATGTGGCTACAGATTTGGTTAGATATCGATGTCCCGCCGCTTTGCTGGGTGGAATCACGGGTAATCGGAGCTCTCTAAAGCCGTCAGGATTGGAATCTTTTTGGGCTACTTTTAAACCTTGGGTAGTCATGATGAATTGGAATGTGCTTAAATTACGCACTTCACAGTTTGTTATCTTGATATCTTAATCTATGAGTCAAAACGAATCACTATCAATCAGGTTTACTCATTCGAGAATAACTTCATCCTTCAACGTCTATTGGCCAGCTCGAATTTAGCTTTTGGTCATTTATGGTCCACCAGTACAACAGTCTAAGCTTCGTTGTCTTGGTTTTTACCAACAGTTAACATTATGAAATATAGATCTACTCGTGGTCAATCTTCCGGGCTTTCTTTTGAAGATACCGTTCTTACAGGCCTTGCTCCTGATGGTGGCCTGTTCATTCCTCACGAGATTCCCGCTCTCCCCGAGAACTTTATTTCTGAGTGGGCGAACCTGTCTTTCCAAGAATTAGCAGTCAAAATCCTGTCTTTGTTTATCGATCCCGCCGAAATCCCCACCGAAGACCTCCAAAAGTTGATCGAGAAAAGCTACTCTACTTTCCGCCACTCTGAAGTCACCCCTATCCGTAAGATAAACAAGCAGCTTTACATTCTTGAGCTTTTCCACGGCCCCACCTTTGCTTTCAAGGATGTCGCACTTCAATTCCTCGGAAACTTGTTTGAGTACTTTTTGGAGAGGAAAAACAGCCAGCTCAAGGAGGGAGAAGAGCCTCACTTCATTACTGTCGTTGGTGCCACAAGCGGTGATACCGGCAGTGCAGCCATTTATGGGTTGAGAGGAAAGAAGAATGTGTCTGTATTCATTCTTCACCCTCGTGGTCGTGTCTCTCCTATCCAGGAGGCACAAATGACCACTGTTCTCGACAAGAATGTCCACAATTTTGCCGTTGAAGGAACCTTTGATGACTGCCAAGTAAGATACGCGTAACATCGGCTTGCGTTGGTTGAATGGTGTCTGATCTCTCGTAATTCTGTAGGATATCGTAAAAGCTTTGTTCAACGAGCCCGAGTTCAAGAAGGAGTATAGACTTGGTGCTATTAATTCGATCAATTGGGCTCGTATTCTTGCACAGATCGTGTACTACTTCTACTCTTACTTCTCACTTCTTCGCGATCTTAAGATCTCGCCCAACTCCGAGGAAGCCAGAACTGTTAAGGTTCAATTCTCCGTGCCTACCGGAAACTTCGGCGACATCCTCGCTGGCTACTATGCTTATCGCATGGGTCTTCCTGTGGATAACCTGCTCATCGCAACCAACAGCAACGATATTTTGTACCGTTTCTATGAAACTGGTTCATACGAAAAGCAAGAAGGTGAGCAAGGCGGTGTTAAGGAAACCCTCAGCCCAGCCATGGACATTCTTATCAGCTCCAACTTCGAAAGACTCCTGTGGTATCTTGCGCGTGAGAACGAAGTGAGCGATTCATCCAGTGCCTCTGCTGACCAAGAAGCTGGTGAAATCATCTTTGGCTGGATGAAGGAATTGAAGGAGACTGGACGTATGAACGTCAAGCCCAACACTCTAGCCAATTTCAAGGAGGTTTTCACCTCTCGCATGGTGAATGACCAAGATACCATTGACACCATCAAAAGCTACTACCATCCTAGCGACAAAGCCACCTCTCCATATATCCTGGACCCACATACCGCTGTTGGTGTTCATGCTGCTGATATGGTCAAGTCCCAATTCCAAGACTACTACACCATTTCCCTCTCTACAGCACACCCAGCCAAATTCTCTGAAGCGGTGGAAAGGGCGCTGCTGGGTACCGAGGGCTTCACATTTGAATCAGTATTGCCTAAGGAGTTCATCGGTTTGCTCGACAAGGAGAGAAGATGCCTACACATCAAGGAGAACTCCGCCAACGCGGTTAAACAGATGCTCGTTGAGCAGCTGAGAAAGGACTTGCAATAGACCCATATTAATAACCCCATCGTTCATATTTTTACCATATCTCATTTGCCTACACATAATAAATGCTGCATTCCTTCCTCCTGGACACTTCGAGGGTGACAGTAACAGCAAAACATAACGCTCATCGAGAGAATTCAGTGGAGCCGATATGGAGCCAATGCCCTGGCAGTATGATTTACCCGTTGGCATCAATGGACAGGACTCCAACAGACATGCATGAATTTATGAGGCCACCCCAGACCTAGAACCAAATTGCTGCTAGAGCCAGACTAATGGCTGTGTTACTTGGTATTCATGGAGTGGCAGCATGATGTACGTCACTCGGGTGTTGCCTTTATATGTAACTTGATCCGGAGAAACCATGCAATGAATTTAGTGTCGATTACTAATAGATCCCTGATCTTTTTTTGTTGGTGGCTGCCTTAATGATACATAAATCGCCACCAGATCACTTTCCTCTCTACACGTACACACCACGCATGATGCATAGACAATACACTGGAACAGCGTCGCTCAATCCTACCAAGGAGGCCATCGTGACATTGGACCTCAGGGTGGATAATGCTGCCGAAAAGCGCATGGAGATATGGAGGACATTCAACGACACCTACACCCTCTACGAAGATCTTTTCGACTCTATTACTGATAAAGCATACTACAAGCGGGCCGATCCGCTTCGACATCCATTGATCTTCTACTACGGACACACAGCCGCCTTCTTCATCAACAAGCTGGTGCTGGCCAAGGTGCTGAAGTATAGCGAGCGCATTGATCCCAGCCTCGAGTCGTTGGTGTCTGTCGGGGTGGATGAAATGTCTTGGTAAGTTTATATTCGAGGGCTCAGATGGATTTTCAGCTAATTTCCACCCCGCAACAGGGATGATCTTCTTTCCGATGACTACCCCTGGCCAGCATTGGAGAGCGTGCGAAGCTTCCGCTCCCAGGTGCGTTCGCTTGTCTCCCAGGTGATATTGGAAAGGCTGCCATTGAGTGATAATACAGTGATCAATTGGGAGCATCCATTCTGGCCGATTCTTCTGGGGATTGAGCATGAGCGCATTCACTTGGAAACCTCTTCAGTGCTCATACGTCATCTCCCGTTATCTTATCTTAATCCGGATTACAAATCATTCTTCAAGCAAGATTGCCAGGAATGGAATTCCTACGATCCTTCCGCGACAAACATTAGATTAGTCTCGGTTCCAGCTGGCTCTGTTACCCTTGGCCGACCATTCCACTCGGACACGGCGCGCACGCAGGCACACCTCAAGAATTTCGCCAACATTTACGGCTGGGATAACGAGTATGGCTACCACGAAGCGTCCGTCCCCGGCTTCCAAGCTGGCGAGACACTGATATCAAACGCCGAGTTTTATCAATTCATGAACGATGGCGGCTACCACCAAGAGAGATATTGGTCCGAGGAAGGATGGCGTTGGGTCCAGTATATCAAGCCGGAAGCCCCCCGGTTCTGGGTCAAGAAAGAAGACGGGTCCTACGTCTTGAGGAACATGTTGGCTGAGACTGCGAGCATGCCCTGGGACTGGCCCGTTGAAGTCAACGCGTTGGAGGCTAATGCGTACTGTCGCTGGTATAGCCAGAAATCCGGGAAACTCACCCGTCTGCCCTCCGAGGAAGAGTACAACCACATGCTCCAATACGCAATGGAGGAGGAGCACAAAAAAACGGGCACCCACCCGATTGGTCCTGACTACATGCTGGACGGTTGTAATATTGGCCTGCAAAAGTACTCCTCATCTTGCCCTGTTAACAAGTATCAGACCGGGCCGTTCTATGACATCATGGGGAATGTATGGCAATGGACAAAGACATGCATGTACCCCTTTGCTGACTTCAAGGTGCACCCGCTGTACGACGACTTCACCGCGCCTACCTTCGATGATCAACACAATTTGATCAAAGGCGGCTCCTGGGTTGCCACTGGCAATGAAGCCACAATCTATTCTCGCTATGCATTCAGAAGACACTTCTATCAACACGCCGGTTTCCGTGTTGTGCAACCGATAGGTCAAGATGCCCTGGCGCTTGATGGAGAGGCTGATTTCGAAGCCAAGAACATTTTCGTCACAGGAAATGGCCAGGAAACCTCTGGAAATCCGTACGAAACCGATGTCCAAGTCAACTGCTATTGTGAGGGACACTATGGTCCTCAACCCCCCTTCCCCAATGTGCAATCCTTCCAAGCAGTTTCTGCCCGAATCTGTGAAGCATTGGTGCGGAACTCGAAGTTCTCTGAGCTGAGAGGACAGGAGGACATCCGCGCTTTGGATCTTGGATGTGCTACCGGGCGCTCAACCTTCGAGATGTCGCAGTTCTTTGACCAAGTTGTGGGAGTGGACTTATCGGCACGGTTCATCCAAGTGGGCTACCAATTAGCCCAACGGGGCAGCATTCGGTACTCAACACCCATTGAAGGAGAGATCCAAGCACTTCGTGAGGTTGTTTTAGGATCCTCGGACCTTCCGTTGGATGGTTCAGCTGGTTTGCAGTTGGTTGAGCAGCTTTTCGGCCCACAGCCCGTAGGCCAGAAGGCAGCTGAACGCCAGGTGATAGCAGATAAAGTTCTCTTCCTTCAAGGAGACGCATGCAACCTGAACTCCACCAATCCTGTGTACTTCAATTTCCATTGTGTTTTGGCCGCCAATGTGCTGGACCGTCTCTACAACCCCATATCTTTCCTTGAAACCATTCACACACGCATCGTACCAGGCGGTTTTCTTGTCATCTTGTCGCCGAACACCTGGTTGCCTGACTTCACTCCATTCGAAAATTGGATCGGAGGCAAGAAGGTTGATGGCGAAAATGTGACTACTCGTGACGGCCTGGAGCAGGTTTTGAGCCCCTGGTTTGACCTTGTTCGTGTCAAGCCACACGACCCCAGCTTCCGGGATACTTTCGAATCCCTAAATGTCGACGGTACTTTGGATTCCTTCCACGTGCCATTTGTACTTCGTGAGACTCAGCGGAAATATGAATTTATTTTTGCTGAATGCACAATATGGCAGAAACGCACATGAAGAAGAAAATTTCTCAAAATTAATAAATCGGAATGTTGTTTATTTTCTTAATCACGAATGGATATTAATCTTGGATAATGGTGGCTATTCGCCGCTCTTTTGCGCTCTTTTGCTTAACTATTGGCTGTGGTACTCATTGTTTAGTTTCTCTTAGTTATATACAACACATAGTAGAATGTCGAATCTCACGACAGAGCAGCTGTCACTGTATGATCTTACCCTTCAGGTATTCTTGCAGTTCGATTCGGACTTTCTGCTCGATTTCTTATTGACCCTTCTGTTCTTCCGACGTTAGTCCATTCAACGCGATGTCAATCGGCTAAATGACACAGGTACTGATCGTGTGAGTAAACGTCGCGCCTTGGAAAGCATAGATAAAGTCATATTCGGAAGCAAGAAGGATGATGCGGTCTATGTGGCGCTTTTTGAAGCCCTCGGGGAGACTTTGTTGAGCATGAGTGTTGATTCAGTGGAGAAATGTCGAGAATTAAGCGTCAAGATCATCGCAAAGTAAGTGTATACTTGGCAGCTACTTGTCAAAGAACTGCCTCTAAGTATTGTGGACATTTAAGCTTCATCAAATTCGAAAAAGAATCACCAGTTCAGCATAAACTGAGGGTGCTTAAGGTAGCTAAAGAAAGGCTGACCGAGGAAAACATCGAGAGTGTTGAAGAAATCCGTCTGGAATGGATTGAGGTGTGCGGAGAAGTCATCAAGCAAGGAGGATATGAGCACGACGTGGTCAATATTCTTGTAGAAATATTCCAAGCCAGTTTACAGGATGTCTTTCCAGAGTTGAAAAAAGTAGAGTGCTTAGTTCAGAAGCATATTCTGACCATACTTACTGATTCTCGTATTTCCTGCAGCGCTCGATTCAGCTAGTTACCGAGCTTGGTAGAATTGCTGGAAAAGATCTTCGCTTACAGGCTCAACCATTAGTCAAAGCATTGATACCTTCTTTAACACATCGACATTCGTCCATTAGAATATCTTCGCTTCGGGTAAATCGCTCTTTACGCAGCGTAGGGTCGTTGGGAATCTAACGTATTTCATCATTAGGCACTTGAAGTGCTGGTGGAGTTGGATATGGCTAGCCTCGACTTGATTTTGGAACACCTTCATAAGTTGGTCTTCGACAAGTCAGCATCAGTCCGCCAAGAGCTTTACACTGTAGTTAAGCACTGGATCCATCAATCAATTCAAGACACCTCCAGCTTCAAAATCCTGCCAATTGTGTTCGCAGGAATGTCCGACGAAGTTGGAGATTTGCAAACATTATGCCGTCAATACCTTACCGACCTGGAAAAGTGGTATGGCGATAGTGATAAGTCAACGGGTAAGCGAGCTATCTTTCCAAGCGATATAGCATCAGTTCTAACGCTGCTCGTCAGGATCGTTGGCCCAGAATTCAATTGAATACGCTCTTCCCATGATTCTCGAAGACACACAGCATTGGTGCACTACTGATAGAGTGCTGGCCTTGAAGGTCCTTGATACATTGATAGAGCACGCGGGAAAAGCCATCGAGGTCCACACAGCCAAAATTCTACAGAGTCTGTACATGCAGGCTCAACACAAAGATTCATCTGTTGTCAGTCAGGTAGGCGAAGCTCATTCTATCGTAACGTTCAACCATGTTAACGCTTGGCTAGGGAATCAAATGTGCAGTGACTCTGGGAAAGTATGTGCACCCTTCAATCTATGCTCACCTGACTGTGCAGCAGATCAATATGGCTAGCCAAGAGACCCGCCCCAACCTTTTAATGGTGCTCGAGTCATGCATTCGTGGGTCCTCTTGCTCCGAACTTTTGGGGATCGTCCCTTGGCTGGTTGAGACTCTTTGCCACAGGAAATTCATTCAAGAGGAATGCGTCCAGAGCTCAGTGGACATCGCATACAATCTCGTGACGAAAATGTCCGAAGGAGGGATAACGTTGACCAAATGCCCAGAAGGATACCAGCTGCTTCATTTTCTGCTGATCCTTGAAGACGACCGCAAGGTGGTGATTCTGAGAAATAGATGCTGCGAGCTTCGCTAACCAATGTTCTCCAGGGCGCAGATAAGATCCCTGCAGCGATCTCCGCACTCTCTGCTATGCACGGATTCGCAAACCCAAGTGAACTTGTAGCCGAATACTTTGATGATCTTCTCGAGAAGCTCAAGCGCAGCGAATCCAAGTGGAACACAGATTCGGAGCAATTCCGAATGTTCTGCCGACTGTTGGTGGAATCAGGAGAATTCATCGAACCCCATCTAGACCAGGTGTTGAGCAGCTTGAAAACGCTCACTGATATCAAACGAGACTCGGAGCTTAGGGTTCGGTAGGGATGCTTCATTCAATCTGGGTTTTCATCCCAATGCTAAAAACTGAAACAATGCTAAAAACTGGAATAGGATCTTCCAGACGTTGAACAGCGTGTTCCAGCACACATCTATTAAGGATCAACACGCTGTGTCATTAGTCTTTGAGATCATTTTGCCCAATCTAGAATACCACCCGCCTCAAAAGACCCCAACAGTAAGGGCAGCAGCCATGGAGAGCCTATACGTTTTGCTGAGATCCAACCGCTCCAGCACTTCGCTAGATCCGAAGCAGTCCAACCAGCTGGTCATGATTCTGTGCCAATCCTTGGAAGATGAGATTCCGGGCACGCGCCTCAGATCGCTGAAACTGCTGGAGGAGACGACGAAATGCTTCTGCCCCCAGATGGCTGATGGTAAGTGGTGCCAACCCTAACCATCACGTGGATCCATGCTAAGCAAACATTAGATCGATTGATCATCGCCATGTATCCGGAGATCTTGAAGAGACTGGACGATGCTCAGGATGAAGTAAGAAACGAAGCAGTTATCAGCGTTTCACGGCTACTAGACGCCGTTTCACCAAACTTTGAGGGGAGTCATGTAGAAAACATTCTAAGGACCCTGATGCTGCAACTGAACGATGACAATGCCCAATACCAGGTAAATCCGACTCATCAGCATACATAACCTTGATAACCACCGCTAACCCTACCTTAGCAAATGATTGTTACTGCATTGAAAAGTGCATCAGCCAGATTCGAAAATCCACTCCTTTCTGCGGCCAACACTGTTCGCCCTGTTCTGATTAACCCCCAACTTCTAGATCTGATTCAACATCAATAAAGTTATGCATGATGAAATTTTCCTGATCACGTGCCTCCCCTTCCCCAATTTTCAATGGTGACTTTGGCTATTTCCTTGATTCGTAACTACAGAAATGGTAAGTAAAGCATCCACAAGTTATATCACAGTAGAGAGAGAGACAGAGCTATGCTTGAGATTAACCAGAAATTCCGTTAGGCCGAGCAATCGTCGTTCCAAGCACTTGCCTCTCTACCCAACCACACCGGGTCATTCGTTTCCGATCTTGAGGGAAATCTGATCTCGGTAAGTTCATGTCGTTTTGAAGGAACAGGGACGCCTAGACTAACATCGATCTATTACTAAAAGTCTACTGGTGATCTTGGTAAACCAGATGAAGTGAAGACCATCAACAAGCTTCTACAAGATGTATCTTCTCTACTAAGCAAATCCGATGAAAGCGAACTCCAAAAAGTCACAGGTACATGTAAAGCTCAGTATGGACCCATTTAAGCGAGATCCAAACATTAACCAACTCTGTAAAGTTCATGGACTCGACCACAACATCTCTATGACGATCAATTCCGATCATGTCTATGCGGTGAAGCAAAGCCATTAGAAGCCATAAAAATAAAGCAGTGTTTTGTTGCGGCCCAGCTGGGGTCCATCATGAGTACTCCATGGAATGAACAGGCCACAGCACTCACCCAAATCAAACCCCTAGCCCTAGACTATAGGAATCATATCTAATCTATTTTGGTGAAGAGAGATTCTAGACTCCACCCAACCTGTTTATTCGATGAGTACTTTGCTATTCACTAACCCAAAAGCGGCTAGTTTCAATTGAGAATATATGTGCGACAGCGGTCTTGGACCTCGCCACACTCATATGTGAAGTAAGGCCAAGTCAGCACCAACACGGCGCACTTCAGCCATGCCCATTAAAGTCAATCGATGCACTACTTTTCACTCCCCGGTACGCTTCATCTTTCGCTCGACCCTCGTAGTACAAAGCCTACCTCCCCACTTTCCATATAGGTAATTGCGTGAGATGGTATGCAACTTTCTGATCGAGATTGGTCAGCTTGGTGTTGGTGGTGATAAATAGATTTCCGTACGATCACCAACCTACGAGGGTAATTGCAATAAAACATCAAGGCTGCTTCGTTTCAAATCCACAATATTCGGGTCTCACAAACAAATATAAGGGATGCCAGGGCTTCCCGCCTTTTCCGCCTTTTCCGCGTCCTTCCTTACTATATTTGATGCCGGTGAAACAGGAGAGGAGATACGAGCATTCATTCGCTAGGTTTGGGCTTGCCCACTAAATCTGGTGGTAGTCAAGTGAGTCTTAGAGAGGTTTGCGTGCAGCGAGGTTGACCAGAGGCTTACTTGACATTTTCTAGGCTAGAGTGGCTCACGATTACATGAGACCACTTATATAATACCTTCTATGCTAAATTCGGCCGAATCCCTCACCCTATCGTCTCATTTGCTGGCCACGAATGACAAATTTGTCTGATACTCCACTCAGTTTTCTATATAATCCAAGCGATGCACTCTCCCTGCTGAGTTGCTTTCCAGTTTCCATATTGCTTCTAATCATTTTTGAACTTCCTTTTCTACTAATTCTTCCCCGTTGTACATTGACATAGACCTTTGATGCTTATGCAATAGCCACCCCCTCCACCTAATCACCACTTGCTCTTCAGTTACTCTACATGGACAGCAGAAACACCCGGGACATCTCAAGACTGGACATCGCCTTTCTTTTAAATACCTCAGATGATATTGTAGACCAAAAGATACCAGTAATCATCGAATACCCGAACAGAGAGCTCGAAGAACAAGAGGATCCATTCGCACGAGAATCCGATGATACTCAGGACTACGAGGAGAGCATGGGGATGGGCATGCTACACCAGTCAGTTTCTGCCGGTAGTTCGCCATCCCATTCTGACATTGCCTCCGACACAAATAAAAGACACCACTGTACACTATGCTCACGAAGTTTCCAGAGGCCAAGCGCGCTGCGGATCCACATGTACTCGCACACCGGAGAGAAGCCATTCGAGTGCAGTTACCATGGGTGTCAAAAGCGCTTCAACGTGGAGTCCAATCTACGGCGACATTTGCGTACACATATGCCTCTTCCCCAACAACCTTCGCGTGGGAAGAAAGTTCGGCTCAAGTGGGTGAACCTTTCCCCTGAGCCCTAGATGAACTGCACAGCTTTGCTATCACCACCTCCCTCCCGCTTGACAAGTGCTGTCCACCAGCGCTACACTCCTCAATCTCATCACCCCCATGTTCATTCGTTGGCACATGTATGAAACTTCCAATGTAAAAATTAATAGACATCCAAGAAGAATTTTCGGCGAGTTTGTTGTGTATTGGGCTGTATATAGCGGAGATGCATCAATCGTTTGATCTACCAATTTAAGATATATCATATGCGGTTAGGTTGTGGTGCATCTATCTGAAGAATATCGACATATCGCTGCCACTGTAGCACAGCTTGACTCTGGGCCAACCATCCAAGATGCACCTTACCCAATATAGACGGCGAACGATACACGCCAGAATGGATCGAGTGTGCAAATCAAAGCATACAGAGATCAAATGTGCATTCGCAAATCTAGACCTCCACTTGTTATTCGACCACATCTCTGGTAGCATTGCAGCAATCACTCCACATGTCCATTTATTTGGGGGGTTTTTTTCCATTCGATTTAGCTTGACGAATGGGCTTCACTTACCCAGGGATCTTCTTTCGAATCCATTCCAGTGAAGCCTCCGCCTGGCGGTCCATTCGCACACGATTCCCGCACACTATTCTTGGGAACGACAATAACAATTTAATGGTGGATTTTAATGGTGGATTTTCGTTGTCTACGCTCATCATATCTAGCCTGAATAGGCACTCGCCAAGCCCATCCTACGCATTTGGATCGCAGGACAAATCATCATGATGCGGCTTGTGCACTTAACTGGTGAAAATGGTGACTTTGCATGTTGCTCGTTTAAGCCTTATCATCAGTCGCCTATGAACGGACCACACTTTGTGCTTAAAAGGAGCCAAAAACAAGCATCCATATCACATGGACATATCGACCTGCCTAGTACAATGTCTAATATCAAGACACGAGCCTATACGCTTCCGTATCCGGACCCAGTATCCCCTTTCATCGCGGGATTTCCGGCCTTAATATGAGCGTTCGTCCTAATCCGAGGTTAATTTGTCTGGTTTGTTTTGCTTTAGGCAGCGTGATAAGCTTTAAGTAAATAGATAAGCACCGAAGCGTCTCCTCCCGTGGATTCGATTGATAAGCATGGGGATGCCTGGGATAACTTAACCACGCATTTAATTAACTGATAGAAGATGTCACATAAGTTGGCTAGTATCGGGAATTGTTTATTATGAATGATGATCCGGATGCCAATGTTACCAATGATTGACCAAAGGCTCAATGGAAGATGACCGTCTAATCGAGTGGTGAACTGCTTAGTTCTTGTAGCCACGGCTAGCACGACGTCCTCTGGCACGTTCGAACTTGCGTCCCTTGGAGCGAACATAGGGCTTGGCGTGGCTCTTGGGAACACCAGCGGCACCGAAGTGCTTGACGGCCTCACGAGAGTTCTTGGGACCTCTCAAGAGAACGGTGTTGGAACCGGTGGGGGAACGAAGGGCCAATTGGTCGAAAGTGATGATCTCACCACCGGCCTTCAAGATTCTGGCGCGAGCGGTCTTGGTGACACGAAGAGCGCAGATGGAGAGCTTAGGGACCTCCAAGAGACGCTCATCGTCGGTAACGGTACCAACGACAACGGCGATCTTACCCTCCTTACCCTTGACGTAACGGGCCAAGCGGGAGATGGAGAGAGGGGGGCGGTTGACGCGAGACATAAAGAGACGCTTCAAGATGACCTTGTTGAAGTTGGCATCAGTACGACGGGCAAGGAAGCGATACAACTTCACCAACAAGCGAAGGTAGACATCCTGGCTACGAGGCTCAGTTCTGTTGCCGTTCTTAACGTGGTGTTTCTTAATGTCGATACCCTAGGATTGAGAAGTTTAGTGAACGTCCGCTAGCATAGATCCAACTTCGTTGGTGTTCATCCATCCTCCACACCGAGGCTAAACGGTATACTAACCATTACGATTGAACGGACGTACGATAGATTGGAGAGAGAGACATGCGTGGCACACTTGAATTTCTTTTATTGAATCTTCAGATTGGCTCTCCGGGGGTCCCGTGCCCGGCCACAAATTTTTGCGAAAAAAATTCGTTCACGACAGAGTAGTGTGGTGCGGGAGGTGGAACAGTACAAGACGAATGCGATTTATTAAGAAACAAAGGTGGTTGATCAATGTACATCGTGAAAAATGCCGTCTATGCTGTATAGAGAACAACCGAGTGAGAAATTACTTCAAACATGCTAAGTTGGGAATGAATGTGCTTGTGGTGGGGGGGGGAGGCGGAGTGGGGTGGGGCTCATTTTCGCTTTTTGCTCTCGAACTCCGACTGCATCACTCGGATCCAGTCGGAGGGCGGAACCTTGTTCATCAGTCGGATGGCGGTGTACGCATTGAATGTGAATCTGGCCTCTTTGGGGTTTTTCTCCTTGGTTAAGAGGTGTGTGACCACCATCTCCCAGGTGCTGTCCGAGAGCGTGATCTCCTGGGCCTTGGCTCGGTTGATGATCTCCATAGCTCGATCAAGCAGTCGGGGCGCACTTAGACACGCCCTCACCAGGGACTCGTACATCGCCTCGGTCGGCCGGGCCTGGCTCTGGCTGAAGGAGTCCAACACATCAAGGGTGGCTGAGGTATCCTTTGTTAGCGAGCAGCAATCGAATAGCTGCACTGAACAGATTGGCATCCGGCTCGATAGGTGGGCTTTCCCTTGACATCTGATGGCGCACGACCGTCAACGCGTAGATCGCTTCTTTGTAGTCTTCCTTGAGGATGGACACCAGTGAGGTGTAAAGGTCGCGGTCGCGGTGCACCCTGGACAGACTCAATTCACGCCAGCGGCGTTTGATCGACTCGTATTGGCCACCAAAGGCGAACCCATAGAACATGGCCAACAACGTCTTGCGGTTGTGTGCGATCCCTTGCTTCATCATCATTCGCTCAACGTCGTACACGGACCAGTCAAAGTCGTAGTCCAGGGAGGCGTTTTTGATGGAGGTGATGTTGGATTCGGGCCCGTAGGCGAAAACCTGATGGGGTAGACATGCTTCGAACATGTGGTAATACACGGTAGCATCGAACTCGAGCCCTTGGGCCTTCATCATCTCGCCGATCTCGAGTATTCTTTGTAGTCGGAATTTAGGCTTCTCGGCACACTCGCCTGTTCTGGCATAGCTAGCAATGGCTGCCTGATACGCCTCTAGGCCTGTGAGGTTTCCTGTGGATTGGAGCATGCGCTTGATATGATCAATTGGATACTTCTGAGCGTCCAATAGGTTCATACACCCATGTCCCTCCAAGTAAAGCCCGAAGTACTCCTTGTCGAACAGCTTTCCAGATTCCTCAACCTCGGCGATCAACGAGTCCCAATGGCTGATCAACTTCTCGCTGTTGACTCCGGTTTTCTTTCTGATCGCATTGCTGCTCACCCTGAGCAAGTGTGGCGTGAAATCATAAGACCTCTTTTCGGACGAGTGAGCGGCATCAAGGTTTTGTGCCGCCAAGGCCAGCTTCTTGGTGTTCGCGAAGTCACCCGCCTTGCTGGTGTTCATCGCAAGTGCCCAAAGGGGTTCCTTGTAAGGAGAAGCACCGTATATGGATACCATCTCATCGTAAAGCTCCAGGGCTTTAGGAAGGTTCCCGCACCTCGAATAAGCGCAGATTGCCTGGGCATAAATACTGGGTGTCATCGCCTCATCGCTAGCGAGCAATTGATGCAGAACGCCTGGAATTGAGGCCTCGCTGCCGGTGCAGCCAAGGGTCTAGAAACAGAATGCGTGAGAAACTACGTTGGAGGATCAGCGAACCAAACCGGACATACCCGAATGAACAAGCCCCAGATGTTCTCATTGAACGATCTGACCCCGACTTCCTTCATTTTCTGCAACACCCAAAGGGCCTCGGTGCCCAAACGGCCGTAGTCATCGGACCATATCTTGCTCGGAGAGACCAAGGCAGAAAGGCACGATTCCCACACGTCCAAATTCAATTCCAAACTCTCCGCGGTGAATTCGCTCAGGTTCAAAGCCACCTCCGGTTGTTGTCCGGAGCTGTAAGCTACCGGCGCTCTTCCCTCCAAGACACTTTTGACTAGGAAAATGGTAAGGTCGACGTCGGCGGATTCTTTGGCAGTTTCAAGTAGGAGTTGGTATGTTTCGAATGATGGAGTAACCGAGCGAGTGGTCTCACTATACATGGATGTTAGAACCTCAAGAGCACTGTTCAAATCCCCTGCTGCCGCACAGCTTTTGAGTGCTTGATGAAAGGATTCAAGAGTAGGGGAAGCATTGTTATAGACCAGCTCTTTAATCTCAGCATGGAGAGCGCTAGATGCAGAGCTTTCCAGCACCTGCTCCCCTGGGGTTTTTAAGAGGGTGGGGCGAGCTTCTAGATGGGGAAGAGCATGTGAACAAAGTATAAATGGAAGGCTCTGTCCAGAAGGATTCATACCTAAGGCCTTTTTGGTTACGGCTGAAGCTAAAGGCCTGACTAGACTGAAACGACGTCCATGTTGCACGCATTTCGAAAGAGTAGACCTATTGTTTAGTAAGGCAGAACGTCGTGCCAAGCCGCGCAGCATTTTCCGGCAGTTTTTCCAAGTACTCTAAGGGGTATGAGATACAGCGCTTGTTTTAGCAACTCTCTGCAAGTATGTCAATATGTTCGTCTGGTTTCGGGAAAATTAAGAGAAGGGACAATTTTTTTCAATTCTTTCGGTGGTGCTTAATCTCGCCTGGTTTCCCATTCAAGACCACCTTAAATGAGATTCGATTGATTGGCAGTAATTTATCCAGATTCCCTCAGAAATACACAGGATTTATTAGATTGGTGGACAGGAATTGATAAAAATTTTCTCGAGAACAATCTCATCATTTACAACTTATTCCATCCGAATTAACTCTGACGAGGGGACCATTTGATTAGTTTCCAAAGCTTCGGCGCATCTGGTGGGCTGTCTTAGTAATGTGGGGAAGCAATCGTGATAAAAGTGCCGATTACCTTTGAGAGTTGCCACGACGGTGAGCAGGGTTTGTGTGAGATGCTGTCGAAGCTGCGTCCCTATGATAAACGCCAGCGGGTGGCCTTTTCGGTAAAAGTAGGTGAACAGGATGGCCACTATCACAAAGTCGATGAATGCGTGTTTGATGATGGTCTACGGGAAGAATTGCCAGGTTAGTGGTGCTTCTTGGCGAACGAAGGCGCGCTCTTACTTTAAGCACGTGCTTGATCCCGTGCTTCTCCTGCAACTTTTTCTTCTCTCTGTCGACGATTTCTCTGCGGAGGATTTCGATTCTTTCGTTCAAGGCAGCGACCTGGGTTTGAAGATACTCCAGTGCCCTCTCCGCCTCAGGATTGGAGCTGGACTCTCCGCCATCATCTCGGTAGTCATCCCTAGACCTTCCTGTTGGCTGAGTGTACCCCCCTTTGCCTTGGTAGCCGGAGAAAATAGACGACGACGAGTTTGCGAGATGGTTGCTGTTTCCTGGCATGTACGAGGGGTTAGCGAACAGTTGTCCTTGGTAGTTTGTGAGGCTCCTGGACTTTTTATTCCCGTAGGTGCCAGAGAGCTCGCTCATATTTCCGCTCTGGCCCATTTGATCCTCGTCAGAATAGAAGTCCCCCTCTTCTAAAGGAACCGGAGAGTCGGTATCGGATTCCGATTTGGCCAACACTACCAATTTAAGGCTTCCACTTCAATTTATGTTGCTGAGAACTTTTTCAAGTGTTGAAGTACCTTCGTTTCCCACGTTGCTCATCTCGGGATCAGATCCCCTTCGAGAACGCTCAAAAGCGTCCACAAGGGTGATGGCCTGAGGTATATCCGGGAATTTTTTCAGAAACTTTTATGGCCGCGGTTAGCTTAGACGTTTCGTTGGGAAACTTGGGGTTCGTCGGCACGTACCTGTACAAGAAGCTCCACATATCTTTCTTTGGCATGTTGCTTTTCTAGATCCTTATAAGAGCACCAAGATTCCCTATCGAACAAAGAGTTTAGGACGGGTCAACCGGCAGCAAATCCAAACCCAGCAATCAACCATTTACTTCTGGCAACCAGGTCGTAGATGGGGGGCTTTGAAATGGTACAGTTACCAACGGTGGCCTGTTTGTAAAGACCGTAGAACTGTGGCGAAACGAAGGGGATTAGCACTAGCTGCGGTACTGAATAATTGGAGTCTTGGTCTGTACCTCCAAACGTTCTTGGATGGTTGGGTTTAGGGTGGAGCTGTCAACAGGAAAACTGCTGATGATTTGGAGAGCTTTTTGAAAACGAGCACTGGTGAAGGGATCTGGTTGTGGTGGGTTGCTCATTACGGTAAAGATGTGGGAACTAGAAAGGGTATTAAATGAAGCTGATTGATACTAGGGAGTTTTCCTGATTGATATTCAATGACTAAATAGTATAACCTCAGGGAAAAGCAGTCCTGATTTGTATCTGCCTAGACCAGCATGCGTATCAATCTTCATCTCAAGTACAATGTTAGGGCTGATGGTCGATAGTTGATGGTCTTCCTGGTCATGTTTCAGCTGATTAAGCAGCAGGAGTGTTGTGGAATTATCTATTCTGGAGCTCAGATCTGTCCGATGGATCAGTAGCGAGTATGTAGGATGTTTGAGTGACACACGGTCATACGGTGTGCCACATTGACGAGGAAAATGGGGGAATATTTCAGAGGCCAATGGCGATGTTTTCGTCGACAAATGCCATCCCTTTCTGTTCTAGCTGTACCTTAAGAATAAGGGGAAACTGCTGGTCCTTAATACTGCTGGATGGGTCATAATGGATCTCCTTTTCCTTATATTTATGTTCATGATTACAATAGATCTCCTTTTCTAACTTCAATTAAGAATTGATTCAAGTAACATTCCTAATAATACTGCTGAAGCAACTCGCACGAGGTTCCATGAATTGATGGTGTGCGTTTGAACATTTGTCTTTTCTGCTTGCCCAGCTACTCTCCCAACTATATCCTCTGGTCCCCCCTCTTTGTATCCGCAATAACGTTTTCGCTATTTCTCCTCTTGTAACATAAGCGCTTCTCCCGCAACACAAGCTCCCATCCTCCGTACCACTGGGCATCCCCCTTATTCTCACTATTTCCCTTGGAATTTTGCTTTGTGAATATATAACCTTTGTATTTTTTTGAAAGTCGCTTTAAACACACGATAACTTTACTATGACCGGAGTAAGCGCTCAAGTAATTAACGCCAATAATAATCCCATTGCCCAAGTATGGCAGGAAGGTAGTCACGCCTCAGGACAGCCTTTGCCTGGTGTGGAGGAGAAAGGTACCCCGCTCGTATGAGGTCTCCATCCCCCTGATTCTTACCCCTCCTTCTGAATTCAGATCCGCGGCCGAAAGACACCCTTTTCAACAAGGGAAAAGCCTCTTCAGCTCATAGAAAGAAGTCTGGGCAGAAATCCTCTCGCTCGTTCCTAACAAAGCTGCTACGCTGCGCCTGTGGTGCCAAGGCGTACCTCGACGAACCTGCCGAGGAGGTCAAACCACCGGCTCCACAACCTAACCACGATAAACACGCGCCAGCTTCCAAAGCTTCGTCCACTAGCCTGCTTCCCGAAAAAGAAGAAACCGCTCCTCCAACCCCGGAAGTTCAACCAGTTGTTGAGCCTCCCACTCAAGTAAGTGAGCCCGGTTCGTTGTTCCCTACATACCTTAGGTAACCGTAAGCTAGGTCGAGAACAAGTATCTACTAGGCCCCGTCGCCAAGGAACATCAGGGCAGGAAATGCCTTGTTCTTGACCTCGACGAGACGTTGGTCCATAGCTCCTTCAAGGTAAATCGAAGCTGACCGTATCCATCTGATATTGGCCTAATCGCAGCACATGATCAGGTCGTCGAGCAGGCGGATTTTGTGATTCCAGTAGAGATAGAGGGGCAGTACCATAATGTGTACGTCTTGAAACGTCCAGGAGTAGACGAATTCCTGAAGGAGGTCGGGAAATCCTTCGAGATTGTGGTATTCACCGCGAGCTTGGCCAAAGTAACGACACCCCCTCCACAATACGCTCCGATTCAGCTTTGTTGATGACTGTCTCTTCCTGTAGTACGCCGATCCAGTCTTGGACATGCTTGACATCCACAAGGTGGTGCACTACCGGTTGTTCAGAGAATCGTGCTACAACTATGGCGGGAACTACGTAAAGGTTAGTCCCTCTTTCTTTCAGGCGTGCTGAGGGCTGTTGCTCATCTATTTGCATCAGGACCTGTCCCAACTAGGCCGGGACATACGCGAGGTGATGATCCTTGATAATTCTCCAGCTAGCTACATATTCCACCCAACCAATGCTGTGCCAGTGAGCTCCTGGTTCAACGACCCACACGACACGGAGCTGCTGGATCTGGTTCCTTTCTTGGAGGACCTCAAAGATGTGGAGGATGTCACGGCAGTCCTGGACACTGTGATCGACATTCCTCGGGCCTGAACTCTCGATCCTTGACCCTACCCTCTCCTCAGTAGCCGTAGGCCATGTTGGCAGCGTCTAAACCCTTCCCCCCTCGGCACAACCCATCTGCAGTGCTATTTCTCTATCCCCTTTAATACCACCAGTCAATGTACAAGGAAACTTTCATCTCAGTGTTTTGGTCTCTTTTTCGTCGTGTTGTCGGCCCCTTTAATACCGCGCCAACCCAAGTTGTTTCTGCCCTCCCCACACTATCACCATAGAGAATCTTTAATAAATTGGATCATGTCAACGAGGCCGCGTGCATATGGTTTGTAGTGGTACCAGTGGTGCGGTATCTGGCAGCATATAGCCAGCATCTATCTGGTGTGATATCATATAGTTTGCATAAAACCACCGTGGTGTATGGCGGCACATAGTTCGTATATATCTAGTGCGGTCAATGGCAGCATTTAGTTTGGCCTAAGTAACATACCCCTGGTTAAAAAAAATCTCACCCGACTGGCAAAGTTTTTTTCATCCAGTGAGATGTCCAATCAGGGCGGATGGTTGCCCGATGACACTACTTTAAATTCGGTTTTCAGCAGATTCGTCTCGTCCTCTACTTCCGGTTGGATTTGCTTTGGTATGTGAATCATAAGTGCAGTTGATGACATCCATCTAGTGCCTTGACTAAGATTTTGCTGTTGTCTAGATTAAAATGCCTGCCAAGGGTGAAAAGAAGGTTGAATATTTCAATAAGTTGAAGGATCTCCTCGAGACCTATCAATCCATCTTCATTGTCCGTGTCGACAATGTCGGTTCCAACCAAATGCACCAAATTCGTCAGTCCCTCCGTGGCGAAGGTGTCGTTCTCATGGGTAAGAACACCATGATCCGTCGTGCCTTGAAGGTTCTTCTTGAGGAGAACCCCAACTACGAGAAGCTCTTGCCTTTCGTCAAAGGAAACGTTGGTTTCGTCTTCACCAACTCCGACTTGAAGGACATCCGTGAGATGGTTACCGCTAACCGTGTCGCTGCTCCCGCCAAGTCTGGTGCCGTCGCTCCCGTCGATGTCATCATTCCTGCCGGTAACACTGGTATGGAGCCCGGTAAGACCTCCTTCTTCCAAGCTCTCGGTGTCCCCACCAAGATTACCCGTGGTACCATTGAAATCATCAATGATGTCCACTTGGTTAAGGTCGGCCACAAGGTCGGTCCTTCCGAAGCCACCCTTCTTAACATGTTGAACATCTCCCCCTTCACCTACGGTATGGAGGTTCTTCAAGTTTACGACCAAGGTAACTGCTTCTCCAGCGAGATCTTGGACATCACCGATGATGTCCTCCTTGGTCACTTCATGGCCGGTGTCCAAAATGTTGCCGCTTTGTCTCTCCAAATCGGATTCCCCACTTTGGCTTCCGTCCCCCACGTTCTTATCAACACCTACAAGAACGTTTTGGCCGTCTCCGTTGCCACCGACTACACTTTCGAGGCCGCTGAGAAGGTAACCCTTTCTTCCACTGACTGTCCCAATCGGTTTGAAATGATGAAAACGATTATTTTGAGCGTTTCACGCATTGATTTTACCAAAATCTATTACACTCTAATTTTTTCCTGACAAACCATTGGGACAATTCTTCCTTTCTCACCCACACCTACTAACCGCATGGTTCCCGTTACAGATCAAGGCTTACCTTGCTGATCCTTCTGCCTTCGCTGTTGCCGCCCCTGCCGCCGCTGCTACCTCTGATGCTCCCGCTGCCGCCGCTAAGGTCGAGGAAGCCGCTGAGGAGTCTGATGATGACATGGGCTTCGGTCTCTTCGATTAAGCAATCATTCAACTTTCGTATTGAATCCTTAATAAAAGTATCTGCAAGATCAGTTAAACTCCATGTTGTGCTTTGGCGTAGATTTCATCAATAATACCCACCACGCTACCGATGGGTCCCAAAATTCTCTCACGTTCCACATTCTCCTTGTATCGTTTCAGCAAATCATCGGGCTCCAAATCTATATTCGGGGTTAGGCAAGTGGTTGATCAGCTCGCTGAGTGCTTGTCCGTCGCATCGCTGAATCAACCAATCAACGGCTGACAACGTCTTGTTGTCACTGGTTTTCAAGGATTGACAGTCCGTTCAATTCGAAGGCTTAGCTTCGTATAAAAGTTGCTTGATGGACGCTCGTCTCCTTTTGTACAGTTCTTCTTTGAAGAAGCCAAACTACATTGCCTCTCGCTTCACCCAATTCACCGACTAGACTGCGAACCATTTATAACCACGCGAAGTAGAGGAAGATGCGCAAATCCCGATTTTCTACACTCTTGATACCATTTCTGCTTCTGCTCTCGCCACTTCTGGTGGCACGTGCTGAGAACGAGTCCAGGGAAGATTACGGAACAGGTAAGCCAACGTTCGCACTTTTCTTGCCGGGGTTGCTGCTGACCTGACTTGGGGGGTTTTCTTTAGTGATCGGGATTGATCTAGGAACCACGTACTCGTGCGTGGGTGTGTTCAAGAACGGCCATGTTGATATCATTGCCAACGATCAGGGGCATCGGATCACTCCATCCTACGTCGCGTTCACCGACGAAGAGCGACTCATTGGTGATGCCGCCAAGAATCAGGCCCCCTCGAACCCCACCAACACTGTGTTCGACGCGAAACGATTGATTGGTCGTCGGTTCAACGAGAAAGAGGTCCAGGACGATCTCAAGCATTTCCCATTCACCGTGGTGGATAACGAAGGAAAGCCCAACATCCAGGTGAAGGTCAAGGGCCAGGACAAGGTCTTCACCCCTGAAGAGATCTCCAGCATGATCCTAGGAAAGATGAAGGACACCGCCGAGGCTTACTTGGGCAAGAAGGTGACCCATGCTGTTGTGACCGTCCCCGCCTACTTCAATGATGCCCAACGTCAGGCCACCAAGGATGCTGGTACCATTGCCGGATTGACCGTACTGCGCATCATCAGTGAGCCCACCGCTGCCGCCATCGCCTATGGCCTGGATAAGACTGAAGGGGAGCGGCATATCTTGGTGTTCGACCTGGGTGGAGGCACTTTCGATGTCTCGCTTCTTTCCATTGATGACGGGGTTTTCGAGGTCCTCGCAACGTCTGGCGACACCCATCTCGGAGGAGAGGACTTTGACAACCGGGTGATCGATTTCTTCGTCAAACAATACAAGAAGAAGACCAAGAAGGACGTCACGAAGGACCTGAAATCCATGGGCAAGTTGAAGAGAGAGGTGGAGAAGGCCAAGCGAACCCTGTCTTCGCAGATGTCGGTCAGAGTGGAGATCGAGTCGTTCTTCGATGGCGAGGATTTCTCCGAGACTTTGACCAGGGCCAAGTTCGAGGAGTTGAACAACGATCTATTCAAGAAAACCATTAAGCCGGTGGAGCAGGTCCTAAAGGACTCCAGCCTGTCGAAATCTGACATCCATGACATCATCCTTGTCGGTGGGTCCACTCGTATTCCCAAGGTGGTGGCGTTGCTGGAAGAGTTCTTCGACGGCAAGAAGGCCTCCAAAGGTATCAACCCCGATGAGGCAGTTGCTTATGGGGCCGCCGTCCAAGGAGGAATCCTGTCCGGAGATGAGGGAGTGGAGAGCTTGGTTGTGCTAGATGTCAACCCATTGACTCTTGGTATAGAGACCACTGGGGGTGTTATGACCAAGCTGATTCCTCGGAATACTGCCATTCCCACCAAGAAGTCTCAGATCTTCTCCACCGCCGTCGACAACCAGCCGGCAGTGCTGATCCAAGTATTTGAGGGAGAGAGACCGCTGACCAAGGATAACAACCTTCTAGGGAAGTTCGAGCTTACTGGGATCCCCCCAGCTCCCCGCGGAGTCCCCCAGATCGAGGTCACTTTCGAGTTCGACGTCAACGGGATCCTCAAAGTCTCTGCTGCCGACAAGGCGACCGGAAAATCCGAATCCATCACTCTTACCAACGACAAGGAAAGACTCTCGGAAGAAGAGATCGAGCGAATGGTTCGTGAGGCTGAGGAGTTCGCCGACGAGGACAAGGCCTTAAAGGACCGCATCGAGGCCAAGAATGGCTTCGAGAATCTGTTGTACACCCTGAAGAATCAAGTCAATGACGAGTCCCAGCTAGGTGGCAAACTCTCCGAGGAAGATAAAACCAAGATCTTGGACACCATCAAGACCAAGGTTGATTGGCTGGAGGAGCACGCCTCTTCGGCAACCAAGGAGGATATAGACGAGCAGAAAGCCGAGCTAGAGGCCGTTGTAAATCCAATCACAAGCAAACTTTACGGGGAGGCTGGCGGCCAGGCCGATGGCCAGGCTTCAGAGGATGTGCCTGAGCACGACGAACTCTAAGCGGGGAGCGGAGATGATATCCATCAAATGCATTGCCACGGCTGGTGCAGATTTCACCCGGCTATATTATGTATCTTCAATGAAAACTCTAATAAATAAATATATATATATATATGTAATGGCTACTCAATACTAAACCCTCAACCCCATCGCATTTAGGTGGAAACATGTTTATACACAGTTTCGTCTCACTACGGAAACTGCCCCATGCACAGGGAATCACATGACAGAGATTCTGTGTAAGAACAATCAATGAATGCCTGCCATATATACCAATACATTTCTAGCATTTCCAGACTGATTCAGTCAAAGGCGACTTATAGGAACTTGCACGATTGGCGCCGATGGGCTTCGATTGGGTTTGCATTGCGATTAGTTGCCTATCCAGTCACATCCCACCGTGGCTCCTTTAAATTAGTCACCCTCTCCCAATTCCCATCAACCATCATCTTCCATGCATTCATTGCCCACACTCTCCCAAGAGCTCTTGGATCAAATATGCCAAAGCCTTTCCACACCTGACATCATCCATGTAGCCCTCACATGCCACCGACTTTACCTTTCCCTTTCCAGAAGCAACTGCTGGCAAAAGGTCAACCTAAACATCCACCACTTCAGGTTGACCAATCCCAGCAAACTCCACGAACAACAAACCGCGATCGAGTCCAGAATCAACCAGGCGTTCCAGTCGGGTCTGTTGGCAGATTCCGCGAACCAGATCAACGAGCTCTCCTTCAACAACACCGAGGTGACTGCGGATTGTCTGGAGCTGGTGTTCAAAAAATGCTCCCAACTGAACCAGCTTTCCCTTCTCAACTGCAACCGGTTGGATATCATCACCCTGGTGTCCCTTTTCCAGAGATTCCTGGGAACCAACCGACCCCCTTTCGGAAACTTCCAAACGCTGAACCTGTTCGGCCACCCCACCGAGGCGGAGTTTCGGAAACGTTACTGCGGGGTGGTGTCCTGGCTGCTGCCAGCCTTACGAAACACCCTGGTCCGACTCACATGCAATCCAAAATTCCACATCGACATCCTCGCCAAGAAGCACAGCGAGTTGCCAGTCTACTGTCGGACCTGTGGCAGAGGCCGTTGCTTTGACTGTTCTCCCGGGGGGATCGTTCGTAAACAATGGTGCGAGCGGTGTCGAAAGGACGAATACATATGCGCCGATTGCTTCCCCATCTTCGGTACCCATTTCTATTGCACGGAGGATGTCCAAATCACCCAGCCTCCCACCCCGTTGAGCCTTCAGAGCTGCACCTGACTTAAAAGTGATGGAGCTGTGCACACCGATCTGTAGATTTTCACCCGTCTCAAGTAGTCCTAGAATGTCCGGTCTCCACCAGTGTGTTCTGTAATATAATATCCGAGCCGGCCGGACAACCACCCCCCCTCCACCGATCCCTGTTAATAGAACAATCTGGCCCCAACATCCCGGCCATTCTTGGTTGACACCATCAATCTGATTAAAGATGAGTTTTCAAAAGTGCTTTTCCTTTGTATATCAAACATCACCTGCGGTCGATGATCCCCGTCTCTCTTGGGAAGATCCCTCGCTAGCAGGATCCCACCGTAACCTAGACGGTCGATGTGTGTCACATCAAACGCTTACCATATCCTGCCAGCCTCATTCCACACCTGCCAATTCATCCCCGACAGCAGGTAGCCCGCGACACAAGAGCTTTCGATGCAACCGGGTGCTTGCCACGAGCAGAAGCTGCGGTCCATACTCGGTCCCAAGAGAATCCACCACTACATCGAATCCAACGAAAACCATGCAGGTGATTTCCTCCCGAGTGCCACATTGGAGCAGTGAAATTGACTGTGACTTGAGTAACATACCACGGATCGTGACCTTGCCACCGGGTCCATGTATAAATGGGTGGTCACCCCCGTTGGGGGGGGGAAGCGTATATCTCTGTTGTTCGACAGAAACAAGTAAAAATGAAAGGCTGGACCGTCCTCATTTGCATCTCATTCCTCCTTCTCCAGGCGGTGTTGATCTTCGCCGCCCCCATGGGTCGCCCGGTGCGGCGCATCCCCTCCCGTCCCAAGAAGCTCCCCCCCTCTACCGGCCAGACTGGCTCCGGCACTGGTAACGGGGATCTGCAGAAGATGCTCCAGTTGGTCAACCAGCAACGTCAGATGAATGGACAACCCGCCCTGAAGCTCGACGATCGCCTAGTGCAAGCCGCCCAGAAGCACACCGACTACCAGGCTCGGGTCGGCCAGATGACCCACGACGAGCCGGGCAGACCCCTGAGCACGCGGGTCAACGAGACCGGATTCAAGTGGTCCGCTATAGGCGAGAATGTTGCCAAGGGGTATGCTAGCATCGACGCGGTGATGAAGGGCTGGATGAACTCCCCCGGACATCGTAGGAACATCCTTAACCCCCAGTACACCCACTTCGGTTCCGGGTACGTGGCTAATGGTGCCTACTGGACCCAGAACTTTGCTCGCCAGGCGTGAGCCGCCACTCCTACCTACACCCACACCCACACCCCTAACCAAACACCTGGTAATAAACAACTGTGAACCTGTTTACTTAACATCCCCTCGATTGTTTTGTTTGGCCAAGGTAGTCTGGGAAGTCCCTCCCTTTTCTCACCCCCCCCCTCTCAATAGGATTTTAGATGATCCGTTGCTCTTGGATGGGACAACGTGCCCGGGAAGAAACTGGATTGGTGGGGAAGGAGGGGGGGGGTAAGATTCGGCTCCGAGTGGATGGCGGACGGGGAACCGTACTTCGTGCTCAACGACCGGATGCCCAACCGGTCAGGTTATGTGACACCAGACCTCGGAAACCGGTTGGATCCAACCCACGCTTTGTTGGGGGATGGGAACGGCGCCCAACGTCCTAGCACGTCTCGGGAAGGGTGGTCTCCTGATCGTAGATGGTAGGACTCGGTAATCCATTGGAAATTCACCCCTACTCTGGTTGGTGGGCTTCCGGTCGGACCGTGATCTGGTCCATGGTTCAAGCCACGCCGATTTGTTGCCACGGGGGGAGGGAGGTTCCAAACCCACTTTGCAAGCGGGTCCATTTCTTCTGCAGAAGTGTTGGTGCAGTTGGGATGTGACATCCGCGGTCCAGGCAGCGGCCCCCCCAATACGGATGTTGAGTTGTGGTTACTGCTGTGGTACACAGTTCTGGAAGGTCGTTCCGATCGCTTGTATACTGACGCTCAGCTGTGCCATAGCCAACGTTAGGGTTCACCTCAGCAAAACCAACAACATCCTTCATGCCAACGGTGGTGTAGAGCATGCAGTCTTGCCCCAGGCCAGCAGAAGCCCAGCCAAAGCAAAGTGACAGCAACCTTGGGACCCATAGCCTATTGCAAGTGAATGCGAAGTGTTGGCAGTGATCCCGGGAGTTCGAACATTGGCTCACCAGATTGAAGGTGGCAGCGGAGAGTGATTTTGGGGGGGATGTATTTTGGAGATGCCCGGGAACATCCGGTCACTGTGCCTTTTTCTGCCAACTGGATGATACTCCGACCATCCCCCAATATGTCAAGTCAAGTTGGTGGGTAGCTCTCTGGGTCACACGGACTTCTGGATATTCTTGGTGACTGTCGCACGCTCTGCTGCCATGGCCAAGTATAGTCTCTTGGATTAAATGGTGTTCAACATCCATACACTTTATTCAGACATAGCATTTCTACCTCATTGCATATAAGCTTGATTATCTTCAAGTATCACGGTGGTAGAATTGGAAATAATCCTTAGCGATTGACAAGCTTGCCAAGCCATGCTACTTCCTGTGGTAAGTATTATACTTATACCTGTATATTTACATTGGCTTGGTCAGGCAGATCACCACCTATGAACCTTACTATTTCCTATCCATCCCCATTGTTAGGGCTTACTCTGGATATTTTCACCAAAACATCTGGTATCCAGTGTTGTGAGGGACTTGGTATTGTTCAAGATTTTTGGGAGAACTTGGTTGCTTAGTGTTGTTGCTGCTACCTACTGCTACCTGAGTTTTTAATCCTGGACCAAGAGACATTCCCAGGAAACTGTACAAGCCAACTGACCTTGGAGGCACTACTTCTAAGGAGGACCTAGAATTTGTATCCTTCATTGTATTTCAATCTTTCCCAAATATGTACTTTTGCAAGCAATGATTCTTCTCTGTCTTTGTAACTATTGTACAAATCTGCAATCTGATTTAGTCCCTGCTGGTGGAGTTTACAGTTCTCTTGACTTCAGTGCCTTTGATAAATAATCACCACAATTGATGCTGAGCCCACCACATACTTTTCTATGACACCAACCAAGCTAGGGACTGTGGCTCAATAACTTTTGCCTGACCCCTGAGAGAAAAGTTATGAAAAGGCCAGCAGCATACCATCACAATGGCAGCTGAACTCCAAGTTTTCCAATACCTACAGCCCTCAATATCCCAGGTTTTGGCTTATTGGCAGACAAGCAGATATATTTTCAAGAAGGAGGCTGGGCCAACTAGCATTCATATCAAACCTGATAATCAGCCACCTACTAATTTGAGGGAGTTTTCACCTGAAAATATGAATAGAAAGCACCAGTTCATTGCCAGCAGAATACCAGTGAGAAATCTGATGAATTCCAAGTTTCAGGTTTTCAATGGGACAGGCTTTTGACTTTATTCCCATCATATTGGTGTAATGACAAATCCCAGGTACTTCAAGCATACTATGGCCAGATGTTCTTGCACCTAGTGGGCACCTCACACAAGCCATTTGCACAGTGTTGGTCATCAATCACTCTGAGACCTATACACCACTACATAATTAGAAATCTGTATGGATGATTCACACAAGCTCTGTAGAACCTAACAAGATTCACAGCATGATTTGATTCAATCAGTGACTCATTGAGACAAGATTACCAATATTATCAGGAACCTAACAACCACCAGCAGCCAACTTTGTCATTAAGCCTAAATAGTCACCTAGCTTAGTCACTAGGTTCCAAGTCTTCAGATTTTGGAGTGCTCTGCCCAAATTCTTTGTCAAGATTTACTGAGGATATTCTCACCAGAATAGCAGGAGCATAGATCATTAAGAATATTAAAGGTGTTCAAATTGTTGTAAGAGTTTTGGAGATATTGGAAGTGATTTGCAAGGACAAGTAGATAATTTGGTTTACACTTAATGATTTATTGAATGTAAAAGTAGTATTTATACTGTTACATGATCTTGGCATAACAAACACATAGAGAAGGTTTAGGAGGGTCCCAAAAACATGTGTACAAACTTTGGGACTGTTTGGACAACTTTGACAACTCTCATATTCTGGGTACTTGGTATTTTGGTGAAAATATTCCAAGTAAATGCTGACAAGAAATTTGGTCAGTATTCTCTATGACTTGATGGTAATGATCCAAGTGACTAAGTTAGGTGAGTATTTAGGTGGAATTCCAAATTTTTACAATGCTAATAGCCCCATACTATGCACATATGCTCTTTAGAGCTTCCTAGGAGTACTCCAAAGCCATGCAGGTACTCTATGTAGGAGTAGTTGCATCAAGAGGACTTGGTTTCAGGTCTGACAATTCTAGATACGGGAGCACCAGTCCAAATAGTATCCATATTACCTTAAGCATCAGATATTGAAATCTGTTCAAGTTGAAGTATGTTTCATCATATTGCAAAGCCAATACCAGTGACTTTAAGAATGAAGCAACACCAATGCACTAGCATAGCAGAGCTGATCATGTCATTTCTCATTGGGAAGTCAAATCCTCACTAATAAATCATCCATTTTATCAGTAACACTTGGCCCTTAGTAGGTATCAGCTGATCACTGGACCTACCTTCAGCAGTTACACCTTAGACTTGCCATCAAGGAACTTTTGACGGTGATGTGCAAGACACACAGAGGCCTTTGGAGATACTTTGAGCACCCAAAAAGCTAGAGAAGCAGGAGCCTTTACTGTAGTGTCTTAGTGATACAGACACCAGCAGTTTAGACCCCCTATGAAAAATTATTGTGATGGTCCCATCAAATGGCCATTACAAATTCCAAGTCCTGTGACTAAGAGGTATGGATCCTGTCAGGACACTGTGCAGAGACTGTTGAAAAATGATTGCACCCCAGATTTCACAAAAAACTTAGTCAAAATTGTCCATCTCAACAATGTTTTAGTGGCTTTTGATTGGTTCTCTGGCTATTTTCTCACTCTTTGATCCTGGGCACTCAATCACCTCCTATGTTTGTGTACATTGATTGGCTATTGCCTCTTTTTCACACACTGTACTTCCTGACTCAATTGTTTCTCTTACTTTTTATGTGTACAAATTGATCTGTTGAAACTTCAGTTGTACATGCAACAATTTACTTCATTAAAATCCACCACTCAATAAATATATCTGCTGTAATGCTCTGTTTCCATGACTTCAATAGGAACCCAACAGCTTTATGCCACTGTTCATTCACTAGTTCCCACACATCCTGGTCTTCAGCCAGCACTGCAAGGTCTAGCACCTTATCTGCCAGTCTTTGCAATAAATCCTTGCAATATTCAAGTGTATTTTCCTGAGCACTGCTCTAGAATAAGTGCTGCAACTTCTTGGTGTGCCTATTATTGTTCCAAGTTTCACCAAAGGCATTGTGATAGTTGCTCAAGTTCTTGACATGGTAGCATTGTCTGTCACTGGGATCTTAACTCTGTCAACAATGGAGGATGTGGAGGCTGTAGTAGACAAATTGCCTTTCTCTGCTAACTCATCTACCTTGCTGGAGTGTAGCTCAACCACCTGTGCTTCCAACTCTTGTGAAAACAGCTGCTTTCTTGTTGGTAACTCTTCTTGGCTATGATGGGATTCAGTCTGTTCTGGGCTAATAGCATTAATTAGCAAGAGCTGCAGTTTTTTTGTATGCTTCCCTGTCTCAGGCCGGGGTAGACATTTTTCCCTTTACCTTTTCATTTATCATTGCCAGGTCTTTCACTGCTACTTTTTCTGCATGCTTCTTGTAATGAACTATGTTTTCTCCTTGATAAATTCTGCTCTGACTCATCTGTTTTGGCCTGCTTGTCCCTTGCTGGCACTCTCCTGGCAACTTGTCATTTCTTTACTGCTTGTTTTGAGCTCTCAGCTGTAGGTGGTACAGGTTCCTGAGAAAGCTGCTGGTTTTTATCACTGTAAGGTCCTTCACTGCTACTTTGAGTGAATGCTTCTAGAGTGGTACTACACTTTTTCCTTGATAAATGTTGTGCTGGTGCATCTGTGTCTGTCTGCTTGTCCATAGGTGGCACTCTTCCAGCTACCTGACATCTCTTCAACAACTGTTTGGATCTTTTGGCCCTGCTTGTAATGGGCTCTTGAGGAAGCCACTGGTTTTTAGCCATGACTCCCTTGTTCTTCTGCCTTTGATATTTTCTGCTATTCTTAAGATACTTTCTCAGCATACTAATGCAGGCCCAAAATCTGTCTGCCTATTTGAATCCAGGATAATGCTCATGTAACAAGTCAAGCACACTCTGCATGGCCTGGAGTTCCTGATGGTCCCATTGTATACCAACCTTAAGGTGATGGCATGATAGACTTCTGATGGCCTCTTGAATATTAGCCCACTCTTCATTGTTGCACTCAATGGCTTCATGGATCTTCAATGTTCTTTGATTTTTAGGCTTTGGGATAAGCTCCACATTGTCTTCCTTCCATGCTGTGATAGGTTTATCTGTGGGTTTTATCTTTGGGCACTGTTATTGTATTTCAAAGACAGTACAGTGTTCCTCTACTGTTACATTGGGAAATTGCTCAATTCTTGGCTGGGATATTGACCTACTTGAGCTCCTTCTTTGAAGCAAAGATACTGCTTTCTCTACCTGGGATGTTGATTGCTCTACAGGTATTATCTGCTCATCCTGCTTCTGGACTATTTCCTGATTTCTCTGGGCTATTGCATCTATCCTATCAGCCACAGCACCCAGTTGCTTCATTAATGCTTCAGTATGAGCTGACAACGTACTTGCTAATATAGGTGGAGGTGATATTAAAGTGGCCAGCTTCTGGTCTTCAACTGAAGGTACTACATTTCCTATACTCTCATCTGCCTGAACATAACAGTCAGCTTGCAGCCCTGCAGAAGCTCTCAATTGACTACCTTACTGAGAGCCTGAGGAGTCTGCATTATTACCTTTGGTGGACACACTGTCAACATGGCTTTTTTTGGATGTGGCCCCACTTGTTGCACTGAATGTCAAAGCAAGCTGTTGTCCAACCATTCTTCTGCTGCTGTCAGCAGTGGGGTTTAGTTGAGAACCAGACAACCTTGCTTAATTTTTTGGCAGCATATATATGGGAGTGAGTCAAGCAAAAGGGGAAATAGTGCTACATATATGTGGGTATATGATGCCACAACTTTATTTATAATGCTTACAATGGCAGGTCATCATTTAATCTTACATTCATATAGGTGCAATGTCTCAAATACAAGACTGTCTTAAATTCACATGAGTATTGACCAAAAAGTAATAGAATAGCATCAAATTGTTGCAGGTCAAACTGTTTGCCCCATGGACAAGACTACTTTAACTCAACACTGTAAGAGAAGAGAAAAAAGACCATGTGTCTATTGTAGCAAGCCTCTCAGCCATGAAGGACTCAGACAGCATTTGAAGTATTACAAGGATCACAGCCAGTGTTTTGCCACCCAATTCATATTTGACCATTCATCAGTCACTACTGTACCAATATTATCTTGCCAGCCAGTTGATACTTCTATATTGGCACCTGCCACCTTTGTAACCTTGCACAAACTGAGTCAGGTGAGTTTGTGCTGCCTTCAGGCTCACCTCAGCCTTCTGAATATGGCATGCAGAGTGATAGCTCCAACAATAAAGGCTTACTGATGGATTGTGAGCCAATCACCCTTAACAACAGTACCATGCATGAGCCCAGTCAAATCCCAATATGCAATGAGACAGCACCTGTTGAAGCAAATGCCAAGGATACTTTATGGAGCCAAGTGAGCCCAGTAATCCATCCACCAGCAATTCATGTAATGTTGTGGCTAGAGAAGTGGTGTGTTTATACTAATATTAGTAATGGGGGCTTTGAGGATTTACTACTACTTCTTGCCATAATCATCCTGGGATACAACTGACCATGTACATGGTACAAGTGGACAACCATCATGTGGCCGGCAACATATGGCACAGAGACTGTCCTGATTCTAGCATGTGTTAACATTTGCATGGCATTTACATCCAAAAATGCCATCATTGCAATGTTGTGGTGGTGTATAAGTCCAAGGGAGAGATATGTCCAACACTTCTCAAGTGTTTTGTGTGTGGGGTGCTCACTGGGTGCAATAATCTCTAGCAAAAGCTAGCTAGGAATACCTGGGGTTTTGTCTCTAATCTAATGTGAAGGGGAATAAAGCCACCAGCTTGTAAAGGGAAAACTATTGAGCTACAATCCCCAACTTGCTTGGTATCTTAACAAAAGTATGTGCTGTATTCAGCATCCTTTGAGATGACAATGTACTAGAGCTTCCAAAGTCAAACAACTGTAAACTCCACCAGCAGGGACTTGATAAGAATGCAGCTGTGGTCAGTAGTTATAAAGACAGAAAAGTATCTTTGCCTGTACAAGAACAAACTTGGGAAAGAATCAAATATAATAAAAGATACCTACTCTGAGCATTTGTCACAGTTAGTGCCTCCAAGGTAAGTTGGCTGTCAGCATGGTTTCCTGGGAGTGTCCTGTGGTCTGGGTTGGAAGCTCAGGTAGCAGTAGGTAGCAGTGATCACACTAATCAACAAGTCAGTATATTGATAAAAGGGATGATGATTTATTGTTGAGGGATAGCCTCCCTTAAATACTTTTCTTACTGGCTAAGTGATTACTAATCATGGTGTTCCAGAAGGTTCTTGATGTCAATAGAAATCTTAATGACATCAGAATGACCTAAGAATGTTCTAAGTATGTGCCAGAAGGTTTGAAGAGGCACAGCACATCCAACCAATCAGGGATCAGTATTATGAAGCCTGTGTAGCATAGGGATACCATATATGGGGTGAAAATGGTAGGGATGGTGACACAGTTTAGTCATGTGTCACAGGTACTGGTGCGGGTGCTTGCCTAATATTAGAGCACTTATAGCTAGTAATCTTACATAAAGTGAGGGATAACCTATGCAATAAGGTAAGCAGCTGTGATAGTGAGCCAGCTTATGGGTTAGTACTGACCAAGTAAGACAAATGAGATAAAACTAAAACAAGGGTAGTAGAGAAATAGGGAAGTAGAAAATATAGGAATGAGCACATCTGTCAGTGGGTGTCACTGTGACCCCACTACAATGTGTCCAAATGGTCCAAAATCAACCACCATTGAGGGAAACATTATTAACATGCCAGATATATTCTGGTAATACCCCATTTAAAGTAGCTCATACAGTCCAACAAATATTGCAAAGCTATAAAGTACCACACTCATTATCAATTAAGCACAAGCATATACAATATATTTGATGACAACATTACAAACAGCTAAGAGGTAAGGGCTACTTTGAAGGTATGTATGATCATGCCTTTACTTTTGTACTTGATGGATTCTCAACAAACAAGTACTCTACCAGCAAATCCTGCTGCCCACTGATTCTCATCAACCTGAATCTGTCACTCATCTTACTGGATCAGAGCCAAAATCTGATGGTAGTCTCACTGGTATCTTGGCCTAAATCACTGTCCAACCTGGATAGCTACCTGTATCTATTGCTGGATGATTTTTGTATGCTTTCCAGAAGGATAACAGCAAATGGCTATCATGTCAAAGCATATATTATTATCTGCATTGGAGATACCTGAGCCATCAGCAAGATAGCAGGCTTTTCTGGGCGCAATGGATGGTATTGCTATTGAGTGTGTGAGATCCAGGGGATTTACTTCATAACTCACACACATTATTGTTACCCAAGCACCAACACTAAGTACATTGTCTTCCCATAGAGTGAACATACAGAGGTCCGCATGCAATTGCAGCAAAGTTGGCAAGCTATAAGCCATTGGCCAGAATATAGAATCAATTGGAAACCTGAAATACTTAAGATAGAGGGTATCTGTTGAAGCAAAATCTTTCCACCGGGAGCATTGCATTTGCTTTTCAACAATATCCCTATACTGATGACTAAGATGTACATAGGGCATTTCAAGCTAAATGAGCCCTTTGAGATATTGGAAAATTTGAAAGAATTGGCAAGATATTACAGAGTATCTGCTACCCTAAGTACTTCTCATGGGCTTTGATCAATATTCATACACATGCAACAATACAAATGCAAAGACTGGATAAACTGAATATGTATTTATTTAAGTGACATTCTAAAGCCATTCCTACCAAGAGTACATTGGAAGCACTGGGAGACATATGTGAGCATTGTAGGAATATTCTGCTGTAAGAGTCTTGGAGAAATTGGAAGTGATTTGGGAGAACAAGTAGATTATGTGGTTTTGACTTAATGAGTTATTGCATGTAAAAGTAGTATTTATACTTTTACATGGTCTTGGCATTACAAACATGTAGAATTGGCTAAGAAAGATCCCAAGAGCATGTGTGCAACATTTGGGGCTGTTTGGGCAACTTTGAGAATTTTCATGTTCTGGATACCTGGTATTTTGGTGAAGATATTTTCAGTAAATCCCAACATGGAATTTGGTCAGTATTCTCTAGGATTTGAAGGTAATGATCTAAGTGACTAAGTTAGGTGAATATTTAGGTGGAATTACAAATCCTTACAACACTCCCACTCAGCTAAATGCTCATACTGACTGGTCCTAATTTTGACCTAAGATATTCAGTTGTGTCTCTAGCTAATGGTTTGGTAAATATGTCTGCAATCATTTCATCTGAAGGACAGCAGACTAAGCTAACTTGGTTATTGTATGTAGCTTCACATACAAAATAAGATATTCAAACTTGTCTCTAGCTGATGGTTTGGTAAATATGTCAGCAATCATTTGATCTGTAGGACAGTAAACTAAGCTAGTCAGGTTATTCTCTAAAGCTTCATGTATGAAATGATGTCTAATATCTATGTGCTTGGTTCTAGGATGAAAAGTTGGATTTCTACCTAATTGTCTACATCCTTGATTATCTTGAAATAAAGTAATAGGCGTTTTTTGACAAAGGCCTAAATCTGTAAGAAGTTTTCTTAGCTACATTGCTTCCTTTGTAGCTTCACAGGCTGCCATATACTCTGCCTCTGTGGTAGAAAGAGCTACAGTTGATTGCTTTCTTGAATTCCATGAAATTGCTCCTTTACAGTAAAGTAAGGTGTATCCTGTGGTGGATCTTCTGTGTTCCAAATTTTGTCCCCAATCTGCATCAGAGTATCCCACAAGATCCTGTTCTGAGTCCTTTTATGTTTATCTTAAGCAGATATCAGCAGTTCCTTTTAGATATCTAAAAATCTACTTAACTGCTGCAATATGATCAGATCCATAGTTCTGATAATGTTGGCTGACAACCCCCACTGAATATGAGACATCCAGATGTGATCCAAGCATGATATACATCAGAATTGCAGCCATAGATTGATAAGGAAAGTCAGGGCTTTCAGATGGCACCAAGCTCTCTTGATTTGGTTGAGTTTTAACCAAGTTAAGGTTTGTTTCCATTGGGGTAGCTGCCGGTTGACAGTCTTCCATTTGGTACTTCTTTAGTATATCTTGAATATACTTGGACTGGCTTAGGGTGATAGTCTGGGTACTTCTGTTGATGGAGAACTTAATCCCTAAGTAGTAACTGAGTTCTCCTAGATTGGTCATCTTGAACTCCTTAGATATGCTGGATTTAGTCTCTTCCAATGTTTCTAGGTTATTGGCGGCTATAATACGATCATCCACATATAGAGCTAATAGAACTGGATTTGCTCTATCTGGCTTATAGTTTATACTATAGTCAGCATTACTTCTTTTGAAACTCAAAGATTCCAAATAAGAATCTATTTTGCAATTCCAGGCTCTTGGTGATTGTTTGAGGCCATTTAGTGGTTTCTTAAGCTTGCAGACCAAATGGGGGTTATCTTAGTGAGCAAACCTATCAGGCTGCTCCATGTACATATCCTCATCAAGCTCTCCATCTAAAAATGCAGTTTTACATCCATTTGATAAACAAAAAACTTATATTTGGCTGCAATAGCCAATATTGATCTGATGGAATTAAACTTGGCTATCGGTGCAAAGGTCTCAGTATAGTCAAGTCCTTTGTTTGAGAGTATCCTTTGGCCACAAGTCTTGCTTTGTATCTTTCAATTTTACCATCAGCCTTGCATTTTATCTTGAAGACCCCTCTGCATCCAATTGATTTTTGGCTGATTGGTAATTTGACTAAGTCCCAAGTTTGATTTTCCATCAGGGCTTGATATTCCTCAGTCATAGCAGATCTCCAAAACTTGATCTGAGGGCTATTGCAAACCTCTTTTACAGTCTGGGGTTCATAAATATGGACTGAATAGGCATACGCTAAGTTTGTATCCTTATTGATATAGTAATTTGAGCTGTTTCTTGTCCAATTGGATCTCTGGGCATTTGATACTGGAATGATCACTTCTGGGATATTCTGGCACACTGATTCTGGCTGAACCATGGCTGTAGTGTCCGCTGGAGTGAAAAAATTATCATTGTTTTGCTCTGATTCAATCCTGACAATTTGCAAACTTGATATCAGTTTTTGTCATCATCTGATGTCATTTTTGTGAACATTTTGAATTTTCATTAAACAAAACATCCCTGGACTTGATTAGCTTCTTTGCTTTGGTATTGTACAGTCTGTATTCTTTACTCTCATTGCAGTAGCCCAAAAATATGCATTTTACACTTTTTGGCTCAAGTTTTGACTGATTTCCGGGCAGTTTCTTGGCATATGCTGTACACCCAAATATTCTTAGATGTTCTGCACTTGGTCTGTATCCATACTATGTTTCAAATGGAGTAGAACCACAAGGTATTGTGTATTAACTCTTACTTTTAAGATATACAGCAGTGGCAAGTAATTCTGCACAAAAATCATAGGATAATTTTTGATCATGGATCATGGATCTTGCCATATCAATTATTGCTCTGTTAGCACATTCTGCTACTCCATTTTGCTGTGGGGAGTATGGTACAGTAGTCTCTTGCTTTATCCCATGAATTTTGCAGAAGTGGATGAAGAGTTTTGAGGTATATTCTCCACCATTGTCAGAGCATATTTTCTTGATTTTTTCACCAGTTTCTCTCTCAACTATGGCTTTGAGCTTGCTGAGCTTAGACAGAGCTTCTTCCTTTCTCTCCATGAAGGAGACCCATATGTATCTTGTATAATCATCAATAAAGGTGATAAAATATTTCATCCCATCTAAGGATAAATTTTGCATAAGACCGCACAGATCTGCGTGAATTAGATCTAATTTTTTCTTAGTTTTGATCAACTCAGAGCTCTTGAATGGTTGTCTGGCTTGTTTCCCATATATGCAGGCCTCACAGTGATCCAAATCAGCTGGGGGATCAGCTTTTATTCCAAAAATACCTGATCTTTGATCATTTTGCACATATAATCAAAATTGATGTGCCCAAATCTCCTGTGCCAAAGCATTGGTGTCTCTTCAATTAAGTTACCTATATTGGCTTCCAAATATGATGGAATATAAGTCAACTTGTATAGATTCTGATCTCTGGTACCCAAAGCAATATTGGCACCATTTTGATCAGCAATCTTGCATCCAGAATTGTCAAAGCTAAAACTAAGTCCCTCTGCAGTGGCCTTGCTTTCAGATAGTAAGCTCTTGGCTTTTTCTGGTACATAGAGTACTTCTTTAAAGGTCAGTGTATGGCTTCCTTCACTGCTTCTTGGGTTTACTTGGATAGTTCCTTCTCCCACTGCATCAAGTGCTCTATTGTCACCCATGAAAACATTCTTAATTGGAATTTCTTGATATTGGGTAAAAGTTCTTTTTGGTGTGTGAAGTGTTGAGATGCTCCAGAGTCAATATACCACGTCTGAGAATCCTTGTTTGTGGTCATTTTTAGTGCAGATATGAATAGTCTATCTTCAGTTGTTGCAGCATATTCACATTCAGGCTTTTCTGCAGACTATCTTTCTTTTTGAAGCACCAGTCTGATGTGTGTCCTTTCCTTTTGCAGTAGTTGCAAAACAGATTGCTGTTGCCTTTGTAGGGTCTTGGGTACCTCCATTGTTGGTTATCATTGCTTATTAAAACTTTTTCTTTGTCCTTCTTATTGGTACTTGATTTCCTTATTTCTTCATCCAGGAGCTTTCCATATACATAATGCAAGGTCAAATCTCCAATTCTGGACTCTGGGGCTGATACAAGGCCCTGAAACTTGTCTGTCAAGCTATTCAGGATGGTAACTATCACATCCACATCAGTAGTTGGTACACCCACAGATTCAATTTCATCTACCAGCAGGGTAATTCTGTTAATTAGATTTTTCATTTCTTCTCATGGCAGCATCTTTGTAGTAAGGAATTTACATCTCAGATACATATTCTTAGCAGCTGAACATGACTGGTAGGTGTCTTCTAGTGCCTTCCAGGCATTCTTTGCTGTTCTTGCTCTTGAGCACTGAATTAGCAATTTGTCCTTAACATTAAGGCAAATGCAGTTAAAGGCACTTTGTTCTTTCTTCTGGTACTTTAAGGCTTCCTCTCCCACGTTTTTAGGAGCGCATTCTTCTTGCATGACAATGTCCCAGAGGCCTCTTTCTTGTAGCAGCATCTTCATCTTCACCTTCCACACTTGGTAGTTAGATCCATCCAACTTTTCAGCAGAGGAAAAATTCCAGTAATAGCAGTAGTAGACATTGCAGAGAGTAACAGTGTGGGGCTCATAACCTGTTGTAAGAGTCTTGGAGATATTGGAAATGATTTTAGAGAACAAGTAGAATATGTGGTTTTGACTTAATGATTTATTGAATGTAAAAGTAGTATTTCATACTTTTGCATGGCCTTGGCATTACAAACATGTAGAATAGGCTAAGAAACATCCCAAGAGCATGTGTGCAACATTTGGGGCTGTTTGGGCAACTTTGAGAATTTTCATGTTCTGGACACCTGGTATTTTGGTGAAAATATTCTCAGTAAATCCCAACAAGGAATTTGATCAGTATTCTCTAGGATTTGAAGGTGATGATCTAAGTGACTAAGTTAGGTGAATATTTAGGTGGAAATACAAACTTTACAACATATTCATCCAGCAGCAGGTTACTAATGCCAACTTGACACATCTGCAGCTGTTGTGCACAAAGTTACTAACAGGATTTGAGTGGTTATACAACAAGCATACAGCTGAACATGTAGATTTCTGTTGCCACTGTATCTATTCTTTACTCCACCTTGCTTGGTGTGTGGAGAATATTAGGCCTTGCTTCACCTTTGGGAGTTTCCTATGGAGCAAATGTGTGGAGCAATTGGAAGACAAGTCCAGTTGCAGGTACTACCATATCCCAATCTCATCAAGAATATTACTTTCAAGTTTGTGATAGATATGATAAATTGGTACATGGAGGACAGCCAGGAACAGTTGGGAAATACTGAGGACAGATGTACACATGGAGACACCTATGCCTATGCAATTGAGAAGCTAGCAGCCCCAATGTGTGGGTAGTTAGTTAAGTAATGCAAAGTTGGGTTGTGTGAAACAAGCAACTAATTTTTATCAGGAAAGCTCTACCAAAGTATGCTGGGCTTCACTTGGTAACAAGCCAACTTCTACACTATTCAATACAGAATTCATGCAAACAAGAGCCAGAGTGCACCTATAAGGGGGACTAGAATCCAGCAGGGTGAAGGAATATATTGGCTAAATACCAAAAAGCTCTTTGGGGATATTCAGGAGGTATTCATGGCAGAAGAAGTGGCAACCAAGCATTTCTTTGCAAGATGTACATGTTACCAGCAGTACAAGGTATATGGCAACTTTGCAGGTATCACACTGAAAAGCCGTAAAGTTGAGGTGATAGAGGTATTTCAATTGTGGCAGGTGTGCACATTTGTAGAGGTTAGTAAGCAAGAGGCAATACTATTTTTTGATTTGAGCTATATGTGGAATACCCAAGGCAGTAGTGGGTAAGCAAATAAAGAGGGGTGATTCTAAAGTGCAATATATGAGTTGCACAAGGGGAGGTAGAAAAAGGAAATACCACTTGGTAAGTTGGTATGGTAGCATTGTACAGAACTAGCTGTAGGGCACAATACTGCCCTGATAATGCCAATGATGACTTGCAATGAGGCTATCAAAACACCGTCAATTTTTTTGCCATATATAGCACCTAGATGTACAGGCCAATTAGATTCATTTAAAATAGTTACAGAGCGCATTAAGACCACAACAATGCAATGCAATTCTTGCTTAAGCACCAATGAAACCCTGTCAGGTTTTTAACTTTATTTGGCAGTAAAATTAGCCAGACACTGTTGTGATCCTGTCAAAAAATCATGAAGAGGGCCACTAACTCCTAGCTGCTGATAGTATGATGGTCTCCAAGCAGGATCCTGATGACTGATTTGGATTCGATCCACCTACAGGACCAAGTTATTTTTCATAGGGAATTGCCCTGGTGGTTGATTAGATGGAATCTGTGTGCATACCAACTATTAATGAAGATGTCATAATTACCATCCTGAATAGCCTAACAGACAAGTTTCAGGGCCTTGTATCAGCCCTAGAGCTTGGAAATGAAGATTTAACCTAAAGTTTTGTATGTTGAAGGCTCCTGGATGAAGAAGTAAGAGAATCAAGTACCAATCAGAAGGAAGAATAACATGCCTTAATAAGCAATGCTTACCAACAGAGGAGGTACTCCCATGAAAAAAAATTGTAACAACCATATCAAAAGGCTGCCACAAATAGATATTCTGTGCCTAAGAGGTATTGGTCCCATTAGGACACTGTGCAAAGTCCATTAAAAAAATTGCATCCCAGATTTCACAAAACACTTGGTCAGAATATTTTGTCAAAGCACTAGACACATGGCTTTTGATTGGTTCTCTGTTGATTTCTCACTTTTTGATCCCAGACACCAGATCACCTCCTATGATTGTGTACTCTGATTGGTTATTACCTTGCTTTCACACTCCTTACTTTCTGACTCAACCAATGCACTTACTTTTCATGCATACAAGTTGGCTTATTTCCATTGAAACCTCAGTTATAGCTCAACTTTATTTTCTTTTTTGCCAGCTGTACTAACCTATGTAAGTCCCTATACCCAACACTAGCATTAAGCCCAACCTTGCACTCTACAAGTGACTCCATTAAATATGCCATTCAGTAGGTAATTCTGCTGTAACACCCTTTTTCCATGACTTGGCAGGAACCCTTTGGCATTATGCCATTGTTCATTCACTGGTTCCCATATATCCTAGTCTTCAGCTGGCACTGCTAAGTCTAGCCCTTCTGCGGTAATGGAAAGCATTCTATTACTACAATATCTCAAACCCAATATTCCACTCATTTCTTTATTTTGCTTTTTGCTATTGTAACACACAAGTGAAAGATCAAGAGTATACAATCTTGAAGAACAAATGCTCCAGACCCTGACAAGCAATCCACCCAAGAATATTATGTCATACAGAACATGCAGTAGCCAACACGTGTTTCAAATTACAGCTCATTTGAAGCAGTACTTATTGAGTATGACCAAAAGAGTGCAATTATCATATATACTAGGCCTCTATTACTAGGATTGCTATGGTGACTTCAATTGCATGTACTTTTGAGCCAGCCAGTCAAATCACATGATATGCTCACAGGTACTGTGCCTATGTCTGATCTGTGCCATTGCAAGATTTTAGCTTTGTATCACATGTATTGTTTGTGCAATTGCCCAAGCACTTTGATTCTGCAGAATTTTCTTATATATGACTTCCCCAGCTGAATAATAGAAGAGAGCCTCTCTTTCCAGAAGTTCCACACTATGGTTACAAGCTTAAAAGTTATATAACTTCCCCTGGATCACTTGCACTGTTGAGTATTCTGACTTTGATTGGTAGTACATCAGTAAAGAGACTGCAAAGCTTGCAAGAATCCAATCAAAGTTCTACAAGAAAACCACAACTTTTCTGGTGGAAAAGTCCCCTCTAAGAAGCCCCTTTACTCTAAAGACACCCCTTTAGACACCCTGTTAGTCTGAAAGAACCACTTAGAGACCCCTTTAAGAAACCCCTTTACTTTAAAGAAGCCCCTTTAGGCACCCCTTTAGTCTGAAAGAACCATTTAGAGACCCCTTTAAGACACCCCTTTACTTTAAAGAAGCCCCTTTAGTCACCCCTTTAGGTCTAAATACCCCTTTGGAGACTTCTGCACCACACCCCTCTAGGTTAAAGGGGAGTTCAGAATTTCCATATCAAGATATATTTTGTCAGAAAGGAAAGTGACTTCCAAATAAGGAAAAGTTACTGTAAAAGTAAATAAGCCCATTAGTCAACAGTAGGTCAGAACACTGCTGTAGAAGTAAGAAACACTGCCTTTAGTATATTTTAAGCCTAGGATTGAGGATATTAGTGAAAGTTATATCTTCAATTGGTATATCAAACTCCCAGTAAACTATTTCAGTATTAGCATACTGCAAGTTGTTGTATAGTTTTGATTAGCCTCTACATTGTAGAACATGCCCAAACTATACATAATACAACACAACACTTCACCCATCAGTCTTTGCAATAAGTCCTTACAATATTCCAGTAAAATATTTCTGAGCACTGCTCTTGAAGAGGTGCTGCAACCTTGGTGTGTGCCTGTTAATGGTCCAAAATTTCACTGTAGGCATCATGAAAGTTTTTTGAGTAGTAATAAAGTAATTTCCATTACCACAGATACTGGAGAAATTTGAAACAATTGGCCAGATACTGCAGAGTATCTGCTACCCAAAGTACTTTTCACAAACTCCACTTAATAGTCATAAGCATATACAATAATGCAAATTAAGGGACTGGATGAACTGGATTTATATTTATTCCAGTGGCCTTCTGAAGCAATTTCTACCAAGAATACACTGGAAGCATTGAGAGTCATATGGTGAATTTGTAGGAACATATGTTCAGAGGCAGATAACTGATGCCAACTTGACATATCTACAGCTTTTATGCAACAAATTTGTGATACAATATGAGTGGCTGTACTACAGACATAAAGCTGATTGTGCTGATCTCTTCTGCTGCTGTATCCATTCTCTGCTGCATCTGCTTGTTGTTGGGAAAATATTGGGCCTTGCTTTGCCTTTTGGGAGTTTCCTATGGAGTGGATGTATGGGGAGATAGTGAGACAAGTCAAGTTGCAGGTACTACCATTTTCCAATCTCATCAAGAATATTACCTTCAAGTCTGTCATGGATGTGATGAATTGGTACATGGAGGACATCCAGCAAAAGTTGGAAAATACTGAGGACAGATGTGAACATAACTTATTTTTTTGATTCACACTATATGTGGAATACCCAAGGTAGTAGTGGGTAAGTGAATAAAGAGAGATGACTCTACAGTGGTAACATAGATGGTCCTGAAACTCATCTCTCAGTCTTTTCAGGATGGTTACTATCACATCCTCAACAGTGGCTGGTATGTCCATAGATGCCATCTCATCCATCAGCAGGGTAGTTCTGTTGATTGCATTTTTCATTTCTCCCCCTGGCAGCATCTTCTTAGCAAGGAAATCTTGTCCAAGATACATGTTCTTGGCAGCTGAGCATGACTGGTAGGTGTCTACTAATGCTAAAGCTAACTTGGTTATTCTATGTAGCTTCACATACAAAATGAAGTCTGGTATCTATGTGTATAGTTCTAGCATGAAAAGTTGGACTTTTCCCTAATTTTGTAAATGCTCTGAGTTCTAATAAGTGTATCTTAAGCAGATATCAGTAGTTCCTTACAGATATCTAAAAATCCACTTAACTGCTGCAATAGGATCAGATCCATAGTTCTCATTATACTGGCTGACAACTCCCACTGAATACAGGATATCTTGACATATTCCAAGCACTATATACACCAGACTGCCAACCATAGATTGATAAGGAAAGTGCAGGCTTTCAGACAGCACCAAGCCCTCTTGATTTGGTTGAGCTTTCAGCAAGCTAAGGTTTGTATACACTGGGGTAGCAGCTGGTTTACATTATGCCATTTGGTACTACTTTAGTATAACTTGAATATACTTGGATTGGCTTAGGATGATAGTCTGGGTACTTCTGTTTATGAAGAACTTTATTCCTAGGTAATAACTGAGTTCTCCTAGATCAGACATCTTGAATTCTTTGGATAAGCTGGATTTAGTCTCTTGCAATATTACTAAGTTACTGGCAGCTATAATAAGATCAATCACATATAGAGCTAGTAGAGCTAGATCTGCTCTATATGGCTTATAGTATATACTACAATATAGGATTACTCCTTTGAAACTTAAAGATTCCAAATAAGAATCTATCTTACAATTCTAGGCTCTTGGTGATTGTTTGAGACCACATGTAGATGTGTTAAGCTTGCAAACCAAATGGGGGTTATCTTAGTGAGCAAACCCATCAGGCTGCTCCATATACATATCCTCATCAAGCTCTCCATCTAAAAATGCAGTTTTACAACCATTTGAAGTACAAAAAGCTTGTATTTGGCTGCAATAGCCACTAGCAATCTGATGGTATTAAACTTGGCTACCAGTGCAAAGGCCTCAGTATAGTCAAGTCCTTTTTGTCTGAGAGTATCCTTGGGCCACAAGTCTTGCTTTGTGTTTTTCAGTTGTACCATTAGCCTTATTTTTTGTCTTGAAGACCCATCTGCATCAAATTGATTTCTGGTTGGTTGGTAGTTTGACCAAGTTCCAATTTTGATTTTCCATCAGGGCCTGATCTTCCTAAGTCATGACAGATCTCAAAAACTTTGTCTGAGGGCTATTTAGGACCTCTTTTATAGTCTGGGGCTCATCAATATGGACTGAATAGGCATAGGCTAAGTTTGTACCCTCACTGGTATAATAATTTGAGCTATTTCTTGCCTGGTTGGATCTCTTGGCACTTGATACTGTAATGATTGCTTCTGGGATACTCCTGGGCACTGATCCAGGCTGAACCATAGTAGCAGAGTCCTCTGGAGTGAGAAAGGTTTCATTATTTTGCTTTGATTCAATCTGGACTTTTGGTGGACCTGAGATCAAGTTTTTGTCATCATCTGATGTTATTTTTTGTGAAATTTTGAATTTTCATAAAACAACACATCCCTGGACTTGCTTTGGTACTGTATAGTCTGTATGTCTTACTTGCAATGCAGTAGCCCAAAAATATGCATTTTACACTTTTGGGCTAAAATTTTGACAGATTTCCCAGCAGTTTTTAGCATATGCTGTATACCCAAATGTTCTCAGATGTTCTGCACTTGGCCTGAATTCATACAATGCTTCTAGTGGAGTAGAGGTAAAAATTATTCTGTTATGACTACTATTTTCAATGTATACAACTGTGGCCCCTAATTCTGTCCAAAGATCATAGGATAATTTTTGATCATGTATTATTGATTGTGCTATATCAATTGTTGATATATTAGCATGTTCTACCACTCCAGTTTGCAGTGGGGAGCATGGTACAGTAGTCTCTTGCTTTATCACAAGAATCTTGCAGAAGTCAAGGAAGAGTTTTGAGGTATATTGTCTACCACTGTTAGAGCATATTTCCGGATTTTCCTCCAGTTTCTCTCTCCACCATGGTATTAAGCTCCCTGAACTTAGACAGACCTTCTTCATTTCTTTCCTCATAGTAGACCCACATGTATCTTGTATAATTATCACTAAAAGTGACTAGATACTATATCCTGCTAAAGGATAAATTTTGCTTAGGTCCTCACAGATCTAAGTTAATTAGATCTAATCTTTTCTTAGTTTTGATTAACACAAAGCTCTTGAATGGTTGTCTGGCTTGTTTTCCATATATGCAGGCTTCACAGTGCTCCAAATCAGCTGGGGGATCAATATTTACTCCAGAAACTAGCTGATCTTTGATCATTTTGTGCAAATAATCAAAATTGATGTGCCCAAATCTCCTGTGCCAAAGCATTGGTATTTCTTCATTTAAGTTACTTATATTGGCTTCCAAATATGATGGAATATAAGTTTACTTGTATAGGTTCTGATATCTGATACCTAAAGCAGTATGGGCACCATTTGATCAGTGATCTTGCATTCAGAATGGTCAAAGCTGAAACTGAGTCCTTCTGCAGTGGGCTTGCTTGCCAATGGTATGTTCTTGGCTATTTCTGGTGCATAGAGTACTTCTTTAAAGGTCAGTATATGGACTCCCTCACTGTTTCTATGGTTTACTTGGATAGTGCCTTCTCCCATTGCATGAAGTATTCTATTGTCACCCATGAGAACCTTCATAATTGGATTCTCTTGATATTGGGTAAAAAGTCCTTTTTGGTGAGTAAAGTGCTGAGATGCTCCACAGTCAATATAAAACATCCAAGAATCCTTGCTTGTGGTCAGATTTGGTGAGGCTATGAATAGTCTATGTTCAGTTGTTGCAGCATTTCCATATTCAGACTTTTTCTGCTGACTCCTTTACTTTTTGAAGCACTGGTTTAATGTGTGTCCTTTCCTTATGCTGTAGTTCCAAAACAGGTTGGTATTGCCTTAGAATGGGCTTTGGTATCCTCTTTGTTATCTATCATTGCTTATTAAAGCATTTTATTCTTCCTTCTTATTTGCACTTGATTTTCTTAATCATTCATCCTGGAGCCTTCCATGTGTGTAATTTAATGTCAGATCTTCAGTACTGGACTCTAGGGCTGATATAAGACCCTGAAACTTAGCTGTTGGACTATTCAGGATGGTTACTATCACATCCTCATCAAAGACAATATCACAAATGCCTCTTTCTTGTAGCAGCATCTTCATCCTCACCTTCCACGCAGAGTATTCTGATCCACCAAACTTTTCAGCATATGGAAACGTTCCAATGATAGCAGTGCTACACATTGCAGAGAGTGACAGTTCAGGGCTCATAACCTGTTGTATGAGTGTTTGAGATATTGGAAGTGATTGGGAGGACAAGTTGATCATGTGGTTTTCACTTAATGATTTATTGAATGTAAAAGTAGTATTTATACCTTTACATGGTCTTGGCATAACAAACACGTAGAATAGGTTAAGAAAGATCCCAAGAACATGTGTGCAACATTTGGGGCTTTTGGGCAACTTTGAGAATTTTCATGTTCTGGATACCTGCTATTTTGGTGAAAATATTCTAAGTAAATCCCAACAAGGAATTTGGTCAGTATTCTCTAGGGTTTGGATGTAATGATCTAAGTGACTAACTTAGGTGAATATTTAGGTGGAATAACAAATTTTCACAATGCAAATAGCCCCATACTATGCACATATGCTCTTTAGAGCTTCCTAGGAATACTCCAGAGCCATGAAGCTACTCTATACTCACACAAGTCATATATGATGATTTATCAGTCATTATTGTACTAACAATAGCTTTCTGGCCACATGATACTTCTATAATGGCACCCAGCCATACTTATCACCTTGGGTAAACTGAGTCAGGTGAATTTGTGACACCTTTGGGTTCACCTCAGCCTTCTGAATATGGCATGCAGAGGGATTGCTCTGACAAAGAAGGCTCACTGCTGAATTGTGAGCCTATCTCCCTTAGCAACAGTACCCTGCATTGGCCCAGCAAAATCCCAATATGCAATGAGACAACACTCATGAAAACAAATGTTTAGGATAGTTTGTGGAGCCAAGTGATACATCTACTGGCAAATGATGTGATGTTGTGGCCAGTAAAGTGGCATGTTTCCACCAATATCAGTATTGGGGGCTTTGAGGATTTATTCCTACTTCTTGCCAAATTCATTCCAGGATGCCACCTACCAAGCAACCATACACCTTATGTCAAAGCTCATTCACTAGCTCTCAAATGTCCTGGTCTTTAGCCAACACTATAAGGGCTAGCATCTTATCTGTCAGTCTTTGCAATAAATCCTTGCAACACTAGAGTACATTTTCTTGAGCACTGCTCTTGAACAAGTGCTGTAGCCTCTTGGTGTGCCTATTAGTATTCCAAAATTTTACTGTAGGCATTGTGATAGTCTTTTGAGTTCTTGATGTTGCTGCTTTGTCTGTCAGTGGAATCTCCACTCTATCTACAACAGAGGACATGGAGGCAGTGGTAGACAAATTGCTTTTCTCTGCAGGCACATCTATCTCACTGGAGTATGGCTGAGCTGGCTGCACCTCCAAAATTTGAGAAAACAACTGATGTCTTGTAGGTAATTCTTCTTGAACATGATGGGATTTGGCCTGTTCTGGACTGATGGCATTAATTTGTGAGAATGAAGGCTTTTTCTCATGCATCTCTGTCTCTGCTTGGGTAACCCTGTTTCACTTTTGTTACAAGTCTTGGTATAAGAGTTGTAGAGCGATAGGGAGTTTAGTTAGTATTGTATTCACTAATTCTTGAACTGATCATTATTGAGATTCCAGCAGCTCCTTATATACATTTTGCCAGATCAATTGCTCACTAATTGTATTTCCTAATGTAGGCTGTGGCTGATGACTCATTTGATTACATTATCATCACCCAATAAGATCCTACCTAATATATCTATTTCTGACTGATAAGGATCTGCTGGTTTATTTGCTGACTAATGCTACTAATTTGATAGATAATACTGATATACTGATAACCTAAACATACAGCTAATTGATTTGACTAAAAACTGATCTAACTTAAACATTCAAGTGGCAGATCATAACATTCTCCCCTGCTAAAGTAGAGAGGGTTCTCCTGAATCTCTTTTCTTGTGATGCCACTATCTCGATGGTTCAGTTTTATCAGCAAGTCTTGCAAGCTTGAGTCTGTCCCTATGCACTAAGTCTTCCCAGATATTGCCTTGTTTGTCCACTAGTTGGTAAGTTGCAAATAGACATTCTCTGATGATCTTGAATAGTCCTGTCCATTGTGGCTCAAACTTCTTCCAATTGTTGTTTCTTAGCAATACAAAGTTCCCAACTGTCAATGCTTCTGGTGCTATAGTCTTATCAAATCTCTGCTTCATCTTTTCTGCACTTTGAAATACTTTGATCTGTGCCTCTTGATGTCTTTGCTCCAGTTGCTGGTGTCTACTTGGCTGACTGAGTTCATCTTCTAAGGTGTATGTAAGCCTTGGTTGTGTGAAATCTCCTGTAATCCTTGGTTCACATCCATACACTAAGTAAAATGGCAATTGCTGGGTGGTGTTGTGTACTCTGACTCTGCATGCAAAGAGTGCTTGGTCTATATACTCATCCCATCTACTGACAAATCCATTTGCATAATTGGTCAGCATTTTTCCAAATAATCCATTAAAACATTCAGTGACTCCATTAGTTCTGGGGTGATATGCCAAGGTTTTCAAGTGTTTGATCTGCTGCATTTCCAGGGAAGCTTCCAAAGTCTTTGCCATAAAGTTTGCACCTCTATTGGATAGAATATCTACAGGGCATCCAAACTTCATAAGGATCTCATGTTAGATGAAATATGCAACTTCTTTTTCACTGGCAATAGGCACAGCCTTAGCCACTGGCCATTTGGTGGCATGGTCAATTGCTACTAGGATCCAATGGTTGCATATCCTGGTAGTTGGCAGTCTTCCAATGAAGTCAATGCCCTGTCTTTCAAATGGTCTCACAGGCTCCACGGGAAAGAGTTCAGCAATTCTCTGTGGTTGGCCTTAGTTAATTTGGCAATTTGGGCATGTTTTTACTAGCTTCTCAATGTCATGTTTCATTCTGGGCCACCATGCTGTGGCTTTCACAAGGCTATAGGTTCCTTCAGTTCCAAGATATCCATATCCATTGTATAGCTTATGAATTAAATCCAGGAAAGAAACCTAAGGGCAATAGGCAATAGGGCTTACATCAACATTTTGGTAGATTATTTCAACCTGTACTACATATTTGCTGGCTTCATCCCAGATTATCTTTTTAATATCTTCATCCACCACATTAGGAATGGCTTGGTCCTCCAAGTACTTTGGTAATAGGCTAGGCCAATCTGTTTCCTGCACCAAGTTGAGTTGTGCAACTTGATCTAATCTTGATGAGGCATCAGCAACCATGTTGTTTTACCAGGGCAATAGACAATCTCCAAGTCAAATTGCTGAATGTATTCACTCCATCTTGTCATTCTTCTAGAGAGTACCTTCTGAGTAAATATATACTTGAGGGAGGCATGATTGGTCTTTACAGTGCACTTGACTCCTTCAATATAGCATCTCCATGTCTTCACACTGTGTACTATAGCAAGCAATTCATTCTCATGCACTGGGTAGTTTTGTTCTGCTGAGTACAGTTTCTTGGATTCTAAGGCAACTGGGTAGTGCTTTCCCTTGTGTTCTTGGCTCAACACTCCACCAATTGCATAATTTGAAGTATCTGTGCACAGAGTAAACTCTTTTCTGGAGTCAGGTATTCTTAAGCTTGGCAGCTTAGCAAGTTCATTTCAGAGAGTCTGGAAGGCAGTTTCACAAGCTGTGTCCCACTTGCAGGTATTGTAATTCTTGAGGATTTCAGTTAAAGGGGCTGCAGTACTTGCAAAGGACTTGACAAATCTCCAATAATAGGATTATGACACACTTGTCTAAGTACTCCTGGAAGACAGTCTGCATCAGGGTCATGAATGTTGCAGGGGCATTGGTGAGGCCAAAACTCATGTCTAAGTACTTGTAATGTCCATATCTGGTCCTGAATGCTGTCTTAGGGATGTCTTCTGGCTTCACCCTAATCTGGTTGTATCCTGACATGAGGTCAATCTTGCTCAAAATAGTGGCTCCATTGAGTTGGTCCAAGAGCTCATCAATCCAAGGTATGGGGTACTTATTCTTCACGGTAACTGAGATGAGGGCTCTGTAGTCAATGCACATCCTAAGTGTTCCATCCTTCTTCTTCACAAAGTACTGGTGCTCCCCAAGGTAACTTGCTGGGTCTGATATCTCCTTGCTCCAGTAACTGATCTATTTGTCTCTTCATCTCTTCCAACTCCAATGGACTCATTTTGTAAGGTGTCTTACTCACTGGAGGGCTATCTCCTGTTTCAATGGCATGATCCACATCTATGACTGGAGGTAGGCTTACAAGCTCTTCTGGAAATACGTCTGAATACTCCTTCAAAAGAGTCTGGGCCTTCTGGGGTACTGGAGTAGAGGAGTCCTCCTGTAATACTGCCATGAGGAACATCTGGGTGCCTTTACTTAGTGCTCTACAGAACTGTGTCTTGCTAAGTTCACTTGTTTCACACACACTGGAACTGACCAAGTTAAAATCCAGTCTGGCAGGTAATAGCTCAAAGATCTTGTTGTCCTTCTGGCTCTGAGTAGCATGGGTTCTCCAGTTGATTGATGGATTACAACAAAATAGCCAGGTTTTCCCAAGTACAAGGTCAAGCTTGCAGTTCCCAAATATATAGGCCTGTAGCTCTTTTCATTGTAACTGACCTTCATCCTTACTGGCTGAGTAATATGGTTGATTATGTGAGAGTTCTAATCAGCTGTTGAGACTGAAGTTGATTTGGTGGGTTCCAAGTTGATTCCAGCTTTTGAAGCATATTACTCTGACATGTACTCTTGCAATGCTCCTGAGTCAATCATGATCTTGGCAGGTACTCCATTGATTACTATATCCAAGTATAATAGCTTTCCTGAGTTTGAGGTCATCTGGGATAGGTATTCTTCTGTCATATGGAAGGTGAGTTCTGAGGCTTCTTCAAGTTCATCCTCCATGTTACTATGCTCCATGGCCTCAATACGGTTAAAGGTTCTTGATGGCTGGTGTCCATTTCTTCTCTGAGGGCAGTACTTTACAATATGTCCCTGCTAATGGCAATTGAAGCAAAGTTTTTTCTTCTTACATTCTTCTGAGGTAGGATTCTTTTGCATAGCGTCTATTTCAATTGGTTGACCTTCAAACTAAAGTTGCTCTTGACAGGGTCTTGCTGGCTTTGAGCAATGGTAGTCATTACTTGTTGCTGCTGGCTAAGGATCTGGAGTATCTGTTGCTTACTGGGCCAGAATTTGTTGCATAGCATTCTTCCATTCTTGCCTCTTGTATTGTACACTACTCCCTCCTGAATAAATATGGCACTGGTGAATTTGTTTTTGCCTGCTTGTTCCTTGCTGGCACTCTCCTGGCTGCTTGAGGTTTCTTTGCTGCTTGCTTGGAGCTATCAGCGCTGCTTATAATGAACTCCTAAGAAAGCTGCAGGTTTTATCACTGTCAAGTCCCTCACTACAACTATGACAAAGGGCTTCCTGCAGTGTATGTTGCATTCTCCTTGATGAGTGCTGAGGTAGTGCAGCCATCTTTGCCTTCTTGTCTTTGCAAGCACTCTGCAATCTTATGGTTTTTTGACTTCTTTTCCTTTGATAGTTCTGCTATTCTTAAGATACTTTCTTAGCATACCAATGCTTGTCGATAATACAATTGCGTGTTTGAGCCTGGGATAATAGACTTGTTCTGCCAGATGATTCAATAGTGTTTTATCTTAAAGTATCAGTATCACAACAGAAATCTGATAGTGTCACTGGTATCTAGGCCCAAAGCATCATCCAACCTGGATGACTACTAGTACACATTGCTGGATGAATTTTGTAATCTTTCCAGCAGGATGCCACCAAATAGACATCATATAAAAGTACGTACTATTTTCTACATTGGTGATACCATCTATCAGCAAGATAGCTAACTTTTCTCGGCACAATGGATGGTATTGCTGTGAAATATGTGAGATCCAGAGAGTTTTCCCTTAACTGACATACAATACTTCCAATTATTTACAAGCACAGAAAAAATTATCTTCCCACAGAGGGAACATACAGAAGTCAGCGGGTAATTGCAGCAAAGTCAGTAAGCTTTAGGCCATTAGCCAGAATATAGAATTAGGCAGAAGCCAGAGATACTTAAGAAAGCAGGTTTCTTTTGGAGCAAAAGCTTTCCACTGGGAGCAATGTGTTTGCTTTTGAAAGTATTCCTATATCAATGACTAAGTTGTACATGAGGCATTTCAAGCTGAATGAGCTCTTTGAGATACTGCATAAATCTGGTAGGATTGGCAAGATATTACAGAGTTTCTGCTACCAAAACTTCTCATGGGCTCCAATCAATATTCATATGCATATGCAACATTACAAATGAAAGAACTGCATGAACTGGATATATACTTTTTAAAGAGGCCTTCTGAAGCAATTTCTATTAGGAATATATTGGGAGCATTAGAAAACATAAGATGACATTGTAGAAATATTAGTCTAGAGGTGGATTACCAATGCCAACTTGAGACATCTACAGCTTTAGCCTGGAGTTTGTAACAAGATTTGCCTGGTTATACTAGAAGCATGGAGATTAACGCCTGGATCTCTGCTACAACTGTAACTATTGTCTACTCCATTATGATGGTGTGTTGAGAATATTAGGCCAAGCTAGGAAGACAAGTCAAGTTGCAGTTATTAACATATTCCAATCTTATTAAGGGTATAACCTTCAGGTCTGTTAGGAATGTAAAGAGTTGGCACATGTTAGACAGCCAGGAACATTTGGAAAATACTAGGGACAGCTGTGCACATGGAGACACTAATTCCTTGGGTGTTGAGATGCTAAGCTGCCCCATGCGTGGGTTATCAATTAAGTAATGCAAAGTTGTGTTGGGCACAACAAGCAACTGAGTTTTATTAGAAATTCCTTACCAAAGAATATTGGGTTCCTCCTGATTGCAGGTCAAGGGGTATATCATTCAAATAAGAACTAATACAAACAAGAGCCAGAGCATAACTATAAGAGGAACTAGAAAACAGCAGGGAGAAGTAAAATATTAGTTAAATATCAAGAAGCTCTTTGTGGATTTTCAGGTGGAATATACAGCTAAACTGACAGCAACCAAGAATATGTTTGCAAGATGTATGTGTTGCCAGCAATACAAGGTTTATGGGGGCTTTGCAAGTATTATACTAAAAAAGCCGCAAAGTTGAGATGATATAGGTGTTTCAATTTCAGCAGGTGTGTGCATATGTACTGGTCTTTCCCAGGATGCCATAGCTTTCTTCATTTAAACTAAATGTAAAATATGTAAGTAGTAGGTCAGCAAGTATAGAGGGGTGATCCTACAGTGGAATATATGCATGGCACAAGGGGAGGTAGAAAAGAAAATACCACTTGGTGCATTAGCATGTTAGCATTATACAAAATGATCTGTAGGCCTTCGTACTGCCAATATAATGTTAGTACAGGTGAGCAATGTTGCCTTCAGATTTGCCATTGAATAGCCCATTTAGCTTTTTGGGTTTGTGAATTTCTGAGTTCAGTGGTTGCACAAGTAGTAATAGAGAGTATGCAACCAATCAGGTAGGTAAATAACAGGTCAAATAGCTGCATTGATGTTATAGATAACATATATCAATGCAGGGTGTCTATATAGAGAGGTTCTGTCTCAAATCTGAGATATCCTTTGTTGCAATTTAAGAAGTGATATGGATATAAGGAACTTATCAAGAGATAGTGATAATAGTTGAACTGTTGTTTATTCATAAAGAAGCTCAGTATTTATACCTTTGTAGAAGTAATACAGCTGCAACACTAAGTAGGGAGGGTTTCTCAATATTCAGGAGCATTCTGTAACAGTTTCAGGGTTAGTACATAATGTTTGGTAATAGTGCTAATTTGATCCTGACTATAGGGGAATAATCATAAGATCATATATCTGGAGAAAGTGGCAAAGTTAAGGCAGTAAATGAGTCCTACAGTGACTAAGACTAGCCTAGAATTGTTAAGTAAATTTTTAGCTGCTGAATGATACCAAATAGTCCAATATTTCAACACTCCCCCTCAACTAAATAATTTCTTAATCCCAATTTCTCTCTAAGGATCTCAAACTGTGGCCTAGCTAGTGGTTTTGTCAATATGTCTGCCACCATTTTGTCAGTTGGGCAGTAAACCAGCTCCACTAAGTTATTTTCTACAGCTTCCCTCACAAAGTGATGCTGTATATCAATGTGCTTAGTTCTGGCATGATTAGTAGGATTTCTAGCTAATGAAATACAACTTTGATTATCCTTGTAAATACATGTTGGTTCACCTGAAATAAAACCTAAGTCTTTGAATAATTTTCGTAGCCATATAGCCTCCTTAGTTGCTTGACATGCAGCCATATATTTGGCTTCAGTTGTAGATAGTGCCACAGTTGGTTGTTTCTTGCAATTCCAAGTAATAGCTGCACCAGCATAAAGAAATATATAGCCTGTGGTAGAGCGTCTGTCAATCAAATCCCTACCCCAATCTGAATCACTATAACCATCAAATTTTTGCCTATTTGCTGCTCCAGAGTATTCCAGTACCATATTTATGGTACCTTGTAGATATCTGAAAATCCGCTTAACTGCTGCAATTTGATCTGATCCATAATTCTGCATGAATTGACTGACTATTCCAACTGCTACTGCAATATCTGGACGTGTAGACACCATCAAGTACAATAGGCTACCAACCATTGATTGATAGGGAAAGTTTTGGTCCATATTTGAGCCGTTTTCATCTATAACTGGCTGAGATTTGCTTAATTTTAGGTTATTGTCCATAGGGGTTGCTGCAGGTTTGCAATTTTCCATTTTGAAGCGTCTAAGAATGTCCCTGATGTACTTAGACTGATTCAGCACAATTTTCTGCGTAGGTATGTCAAATATGACCTCAATTCCAAGAAAATAGCTCAATTTTCCAAGATCTTTCATCTCAAACTTGCTGAAGAGATCTGATTTCGTCTGTTTAAGTGCCTCTTGATCACTTGTAGCTATAATTAGGTCGTCCACATAAAGAACTAGGATGATCACACCCTTTTTGAGCTGTTTCACATATATACTGTGATCTGCAGTGCTACGAGAGAACCCAATTTCCTCTAGATATGTGTCAATCTTGTTATACCATGCTCTGGGTGCCTGCTTAAGCCCATACAACAATTTTCTAAGTTTGCACACCTTATGGGGGCTTTTTGGATTGGTAAAACCTTCTGGTTGCTCCATATATATAGTTTCTTGCAAATTCCCATTTAGAAAGGCTGTTTTGACGTCCATTTGGTGTAGATCTAGACTGTGTACAGCTGCCAGGGCTAGAACTGTCCTAATAGAGTTAAACTTGGCAACCGGAGCAAATGTTTCCTTAAAGTCTAGTCCCTGGATCTGGGAATAGCCTTTAGCTACCAATCTAGCCTTGTACTTATCAACGGCACCATTTGAGGTTATCTTGATCTTGTAGACCCATCTACATCCTATTGGCTTTCTCCCATTTGGTAAATCTACCAGTTCCCACGTTTTTGCCTTGATCAGTGATTGGTACTCCTCCTGCATGGCTTGTTGCCACTTAGTAGCATCTGGACCTTGCATTGCCTGTTCCAGATTCTGAGGTTCGGCACATAAGGCAAGATAAGCTTCTTCATGATCATTGGATGTCTGCCACCAGGATCCAGGGGCATTTCTTATTCTGGTAGATCTCCTAACTGGGATAATCTGTTCTGATCTGGAACTGGTAGAAGTATCTTCCATCTCTGGCTGGATTTGGTACGTATCTTCTTCATTTGTGTTGATTGCATCATCAGGCAGCTGGCCAATGATTTCTGTGGCTTTCTGATCTGAATTTCCTCAAATACAACGTCCCTGCTCTTGATCAGCTTCTGAATTTTGCCATCATACACTCTATACCCTTTAGTATCTTCACAATACCCAAGAAAGATCCCTTTTCTACTCTTTGGTTCCAACTTTGAGCGTTTTTGTCAGGGATGTGATAAAAACATCACTGCCAAAGATCCTGAGGTGCTGGAGATCTGGTTTTTTGCCTGTATATGCTTCAAAGGGTGTAGAATCACGTAGTGCTGTTGTTGGGCATCTGTTCTTGATGTATACAGCGGTAGCAACAGATTCAGCCCAAAACTTGTAGTCCATTCCCTTATCATGTAGCATAGATCTTCCCATCTCTACTATTGTTCTGTTTGCACGTTCTGCTACTCCATTTTGCTGTGGAGTATGAGGAACTGTGGTCTGTTGAAGTATACCAGTAGACAAGCAGTATTTTGCAAACTCCTTTGAGCAGTATTCTCTTCCATTGTCACTTCGTAGTACCTTCAATTTACACCCAGTTTGTGTTTCTGCCATGTTCTTGAAGTGCTTAAACGTCTCTAAAGCTTCATCCTTTGTTTTGAGGAAGTACACCCATGTATATCTTGTCTTGTCATCAATAAACGTCATAAAGTATCTCTTGGCTCCAAAGGACAGTGTTCTCATGGGGCCACATATGTCTGAGTATACAATAGCCAAAATTTCGGTGGTATTGATGCCTTCTGAGCTCTTGAAACGTTGCCTAGCTTGTTTGCCATATGAACATCCCTTACAAACATTCAATTTGATCGGAATTGAGTATTTTAGGCCCAAAACAAGCTGATTTTTCACCAATTGGCTCATTTTCTGTTCCCCTATGTGTCCTAGCCTCCTATGCCACGTCTCCCAGTTGGTTTCATCAGTTTCAGCAATGTTGACATACTCAGGTACAATGATCTTGCATTGTAACTTGTATATATTGTGATCTCTGATTCCCGAAGCTAATTTTTGTCCATTTTCACTCAATATTGAGCAGCTCAGCTTAGTAAAAACAAATTTCAGTCCCTGAGTAGTTGCTTTACTGACTGAGAGTAGGTTCTTAGCTATTCCAGGTACATAGAGTACGTCAGTCAGTTTTGCTGTTGTTGCCCCTGAGTTATCACTCATATTTAGTTGTATAGACCCACTGGCGGTAGCTTCCAATGCAGAGTTATCTCCCAGATAAACCTTTCTTACGGGAATAGTTTTTAAGTTGCTGAACCAATCCTTTATACCACAAATATGCTGTGATGCTCCAGAGTCAATATACCATTCATTACTTTGGTTACTTGCACTCTCTTGTACAGTGACAAATAGCTGTTCATCAGTAGTTATATGGTTTGCCTGCTCTAGTTTCTGTTTTTCGTCTGCTTGTTTCTTCTTGCATTCTCTTGCCCAGTGTCCTGGCTTCTTACAGTAGTTACAGCAGCCAGGTTTTCTTCGGTTTTGTTGCTTTCCCTTCTTTTCTGTATGCCTTTCTGAGCTGAATAAAGCATTATCTTCAATTTTCTCTGCTTGATCATTACGTCTGAGTTCTTCATGGAGAAGTCTTCCTTTGACATAGTCTAAAGTCAAGTTGTCTTCTCTGCTTTCAAAAGAAAGTATGAGTGGCTCATACTTGTCTGGTAGGCTGCAAAGCAGACAGAGTATCTTTTCTTCATCATCTACACCAGCATTAATACTGTAAAGTTCTTCTGCAAGTGTCTCCATTCTGGTAATGAGTTGTAGCATGTCATCATCTGGCTTTTTTCTCATGTTGAAGAACTTTCGTTTCAAATAAAGCTTGCTTGATACTGACTTTGCTCTAAAGATCTTCTCTAAGGATCCCATGCTGCTTTGGCAGTATTTGAGGCATGGATTTGTCCAATGAAGGAGTCTTGCACATTGATGCATATTGCATTGAAGGCCTTTCTCTCCTTCTCTTGAAACTTCTCCACATCTTCTGCTGTTCCTTTGGGCTCAACTTCCTTTCCTGTTACTATGTTCCAAAGCTTTCTTTCCTCAAGGTGGATCTGCATCTTGATTCTCCAAAGTCTGTAGTTCTTCCCATCAAACCTCTCCTTTACAGGGAAGATGTTGGTATTGCTTTGTTTGCTGGTAGAAGTCATCTTTAGAATAGATTAAGGCAATCGGGGCTCATAACCTGTTGCAATTTAAGAAGTGATTTGGATATAAGGAACTTATCAAGAAATAGTGATAATAGTTGAACTGTTGTTTATTCATAAAGAGGCTCAGTATTTATACCTTTGTAGAAGTAATACAGCTGCAACACTAAGTAGGGAGGGTTTCTCAATATTCAGGAGAATTCTGTAACAGTTTCAGGGTTAGTACATAATGTTTGGTAATAGTGCTAATTTGATCCTGACTATAGGGGAATAATCACAAGATCATATATCTGGAGAAAGTGGCAAAGTTAAGGCAGTAAATGAGTCCTACAGTGACTAAGACTAGCCTGGAATTGTTAAGTAAATTTTTAGCTGCTGAATGATACCAAATAGTCCAATATTTCAACATCCTTGATATTATTTATGCCAGAAATATACTGACCCCTAGTCAGTGATGGCTTCATTTGAATTACAAAAAAGTGTGTTGTTTAGATCATTACAAATGATTGCAGTTCAACTCATTCTCATCAACTTCTCCTAGGTATACTCTGACAGGGACTACTACTGAAGCAATTGGCAGTGATTCACATTGCACACCTACATTACTTTATAGTTGACTATCATCTTGACTACCTTTGTACAGAAGTCAGTTTTTTTGCCTCATGGTTGATAATTGTAGTACAGTTGCTTGGAAGCCCTGAATTGCCCCAGTTGATATTGCAGAACTGGCCTGAAGTGCCACATGCTGACACATTCTTTTACTTGCCAATGGCTCCTGTAGTGAAGGCTCTTCCAGTGAGTCATTAGTGATTAGTTCACCAGAAGTAATATGCTGACTACCAGGTGTGAAGGCACTTAGTAAGCTCTGGTATTTTTACTCTGAGCCTCAGACATGGACTCAACATGTGTAAGCTTGGTGTATGGTGCTCCTGCAAAGGGTGCTGGTGTATACTGAACTGATGTGTGCTGGTATATTAGCATTGTAAGGGATGGTAAGGAAATGAGTAAAGCAAGTGGGGTGATCCAGATGTGGTTGCCTGTGGTCTGTAATCTTCCCCTCAAGGCTCACCTTCTAATTCATCAAGAAAATAGCTTACCCTGTGTCTAATGCCTTTGAAACGGTGCCTTAATTTGTCCTCTATGTATTACTCGCAGAAGTCCCTTTAATCTATTAGTATATCATGCAGTACATTAAGAATTTGAGCCAGAAACTGACTTAAAATCACCATGGGTCCTTAAGTTGAGGTGTTACAAGTCTTGATACCAGAGTTGTAGAGGAATAGAGAGTTTATCTAACATTGCACTTACTAAAACTTAACCTGATTCTGACTGAGGTTTCCGCAGCTCCCTAAATATATTTGCCAGATCAGTTGCTGACCAACTGTACTTCCAAATGCAGGTTATGGCTGATGACTAATTTGATTGCATTATGAATACCAAATTATAATATACTAGAATATATCTGTTTCTGTATGATCAGGATCTGATGACTCATCTCCTGACTAAGACAACTGATCCGGTATATAACACTGATACACAGATAGGCTAAGCATATAACTAATTAATTTGACAAAATCTGATCAAAGTTAAGCATTCAGGCTGTAGATCATAGCACACTCCCCTACTAAAGTTGAGAGAGTTCTCCTGAATTTTATTTCTTGTGATACCAGTGTCTCAATGGTACAAGATTGGCAGCAAGTCTTGAGTCTGACTCTATGAACTAAATCTTCTTAGATATTATCATGTATGCACACTAGTTAGTAGGTAGCAAGTGGATATTATCTGATAATCTTGAAAGGTCCTGTCCATTGTGGCTCTAACCTCATCTATGTTGATTCTCAGCAAAACAAAGTTCTCAACTATCAACACCTCTGGAAATAAAGTCTTATCAAATCCTTGCATCATCTTTTTGGCACTGTAAGACACTTTGGCCTGTGCCTCTTAACATCTTTGTTCCAACTGCTGGTGTCAACTTGGCTGATTAAGTTCATCTTCTAAGGTGTCTGTAGCTTTGGTTGTGCAAGATCTCCTTGAATCCTTGGTTCACGTCCATGCACAAAGTAAAATGGCATTGTTGGGTGGTTTTGTATGCTCTAACTCTGCATGCCAAAAGTACTTGGTCAATATACTCATCCTATCTACAGACAGCTCCATTTGCATGCTTAGTCAGCATTTTTCCAACAAATCCATTAAACTGCTCAGTGACTACATTAGTTATGGGGTGATATGCCAAGGTTTCAAGTGTTTGATCTGCTGCATTTCCAGGTAAATATTCAATATCTTTGCCTTAAAACTTGCTCCTCTATTGGATAAAATCTCTGCAGGGCATCTAGACCGCATAAGAATCTCTTGGAAGATAAAATTTGCAATTTCTTACTCACTGTCTACAGGTACAACTTAAGCCACTGGCCTTTTGGTGGCATGGTCAGTTGCTACTAGGATTCAATGATTGCATTTTCTTGGTGGTTGGCAGTCTTTCAGTAAAGTCAATTCCCCATCTCTCAAGTGGCTTCATAAGCTCCAAGGAAAAGAGTACAGCAACTCTCTGTGGTTGGCCTTGTTTTATTTAGCCGTTTGAGAATGCTTTCTCTAGCTTCTCAACATTGTGTTTCATTCTTGGCCACCATGCTCTGGCTTTCATAAGGCTGTAGGTTCCTACAATTTCAAGATGTCCATATCCATTATGTAGCTCATGTAATAAACGCAGGTGAGCAACATCAGGGCAATAAACAACTGTGCTTCCATCAATAGTTTGTAAGAGTGTTTTATCTCGTACTTCTAACTTGCTGGCTTCATCCTGGATTATCTTCTTAATAACCTCATCCACTTCATTGCAAATGGATTGCTCCTCCAAGTACTTTGGCAATAGCTATGCTAATCTGATTCATGCACAAAGTTGAGTTGTGCAAATTGATCTAGTCTTAATAAGGCATCTGCAACTGTGTTGCTTTTCCCAGAACAGTAGATAATCTCCAAGTCAAATTGCCAGGTGTATTTATTCCATCTTGTCGTTCTTCTGGAGATTACCTTCTGCATAAGTATATTCTGAAGTGAGGGGTATTCAGTCTTCTCAGCACACTTTCCTCCTTTAATGTAGTTTCTCCAAGTCTTCAAGCAGTGTGTCAAAGCAAGCATTTCCTTCTCATGAACTGGATAGCTTAGCTCAGCTGAGTTCAGTTGATTAAACTCAAAAGCATGTGGGTAGTCCTTTCCCTCATGTTCTTAGCTCAGTGATTTATCAATTGCATAGTCTAAGGTATCTGTACACAGAGTAAACTCTGTACTGAAGTCTGGGATTCTTAAGCTTGGAAGCTTAGCAAGTTCATTCCTGAGCTTCTGAAAGGCAGTCTCACAGCCTATGTCCCATTTCATGATACTGTCTTTCTGGAGAATATCAACTAAACGGGCTGCAATTGTTGCAAAGGACTTGACAAATCTCCAATAATAGGAAACCATTGCAAGGAATGATCTGATTACAATATGATATTGGGCTGCCTCAGATTTTGATGACTTTAACCTTCTTGGAGTCTAAGGTCACTCCTGTGCTAGTTGCTTTGTGTCCCAGGTATTCAGCATGTACCTTCAAGAATTAGAACCTTGCTAGCTTGCGGTATAGCTTGTTCACACCTAGCTTCTTCAAGACATTTTCCATGTGCACCAAGTGGTCCTCTTCTGTCTTGCTCTAAATCAATATTACATCTAGGTAATTACCAGAAACATCTCTGAGTATTCCTGGAAGACTGTTTACGTTAAGGTCATCAATAAGCCCAAAACTCACAACTAAGTACTCTTAATGCTCCTTACCAATCCTGCATGCTGTCCTAGGAATGTCTTCTAGTTTCACCCTGATCTGGTTGTATCCTATCATGAGATCACTCTGGCTGAAAATGGTAGCTACAATGAGTTGGACCAAAAACTCATCAATCAAGGTATGGGGTTCCTACTCTTTACAGTAACTGAGCTGAGAGCTCTGCAGTCAATGCACATCCTGTTGCAACTTAGGAACTGATTTGGACAAATGGCACTTATCAGGAAATAGTGATGACAGCTGAGCTGCTGTTTACTCATAAAGGAGCTCAATATTTGTACTACTGTCAAAGTAGCACAGCTGTAACACTAAGTAAGGAGAGCCTCTCAGCACTCAGCAGCATTCTCTAACAGTTTCAGGATGGCACACAATGTTTGGTAAAGGAGCCAATTTGATGTGACCATAAGGGAATAATAATAGCATTGTAGATCTGAAGAAAGTGGTAAAGTCAGGGCTGTAAATTAGTCCTTCAGTGTTCAAAACTAATCCAGAATTGCTTAGTAAATTGTTAGCTGCTGAGTGATATCAAATAGCTCAGTATTGCAACATTTCCCCTCAACTATAGTTCCTTAATCCAACTTCCTCTCCAGGAGTCTCAAGCTGTTGCCTAACCAATGATTTGTCAATACATCTGCCACCAGTTTTTCAAATAGGCAGCAAACTAACTCTACTTAATTATTTTCTACAGCTTCCCTAACAAAGTGGTGTTGCATATTTATATGCTGAGCTCTGGCATGATTAGTGGGATTCCTAGCAAATGAAATACAACTTTGAATATTCTTGTCAGTGCATGTTGGTTCATCTGAATCAAAACCTTAGTCTTTGGATAGTAGCTATAGCCACATAGCCTCCTTAGTTGCTTGACAAGCGGCAACATTTTCAGCTTCAGTTGTAGATTGGGCCACAGTTAATTATTTCTTGCAATTCCAAATAACAGCTGCACCAGCATAAAGTAATACATACCCAGCAGTAGAGCATTTGTCAATAAGATCCCTACCCCATTCTAGCTCACTATTGTGGCAATTTAAGAGGTGAGTTGGATAAAAGGAAACCATCAGGAAATATTGATAACAGTTGAAATGCTGTTTATTTGTAAAGAATCTCAGTATGTAGACCTTTGTAGAGGTAACATGATCTTGCCATTGCTACTATTGTTATATTTGCACATTCTGCTACTCCGTTTTGCTGTGGAGTATGTGGAATAATGGTCCATTGAAGTATACCCATAAATGAGCAGAATTTTGCAACCTATGTTGAGCAGCATCTTCAATTTACATCTGGTTTGTGTTTATTCATGCTCTTGAAGTGCTTAAATGCCTCTAAAGCCTCATCCTTTGTCTTGAGGTAATACACCCATGTATATCTTGCCTTGCCATCAATGAAAGCCATAAAATATTGCTTGGCTCTGAAAGACAGTGCTCTCATTGGGCCACATATGTCCAAGTGTACATCAGCCAACCCTATAGTGATGTTGATACCCTCTGAGCTCCTTTAGATGTTGCCTAGTTTGTTTACCATATAAGCATCCCTTTCAGACACTCAATTCAATTGGAATTGAGTAATCTAGCCCCAAAACAAGCTGAATCTTCACCAGATGGCTTATTTTCCGCTCCCCAATGTGTCTCAGCCACCTACACCACAACATCCAGCTAGTTTCATCACTTTTAGTAGTTTTGACATACTCAGCTCCAATGATTTTGCATTCTAGCTCATATTTATTGTGATCTTTGATTCCCAAAGTTTATTTTGGTACATTTTCACAGAATATTGAGTAAATTAGCTAAATAAAGCAAACTTTAGCCCCTGATCAGTTACTTTCCTGACTGAGAATAGGCTCTTAGCTATTCCAGGTATATAGAGTATGCCAGTTAGTTTTGTTACCGTAGCCCTTAATATATCACTCATTTTTGGTTTTATAGACCCACTGGTGGCAGCTTCTAGTGCAGAGTTGTCTCCCAGATAAGCCTTTCTTATGGGAACAGTCTTTAAGTTGCTGCATCATTCATTTATACTGCATATATGCTCTAATGCTCAAGAGTAAACATAGATTTCAGTACTTTGGTTATTTGAACTCTCTTGAACATTTACAACTAACTGTTCATCAGTAGTTATATGGTTTTGTTGGCTTGTTTCTTCTTGCATTTGCTTGCCCTGTGTCTTGGCTTCTCACAGTAGCTACAGCAACCAGGTTATCTTTGGTTTTGCTGCTTTCCCTTCTTTTCTGTACACATTTCTGAGCTGAATAAAGCATTGTCTTCACACCTCTGTGCTTGATCATTACATTTGAGTTCCTTGTGGAGAAGTCTACCTCTGACATAGTCTATAGTCAGATTGTCTTCTCTGATTTCAGACAAAAGTACCAGTGGCTCATACCCATCTGGTAGGCTGCAAAGAAGACAGAGTATCTTTTCTTCATGATCTACACTAGCATTAATACTGCAAAGTTCTTCTGCAAGTGTCCTATACTGGTAATATGTTGGAGCATGTCATCATCTGACTTTTTCCTCATGCTGATGAGCTTTTGTATGAAATAATGCTTGCTTGATACTGACTTTACTTTAAAGATCTTTTCCAAGAACTCCCATGCTGCTTTGGCAGTATTCGAAGCATGGATTTGTCCAATGAAAGAACCTTACACATCAATACATATATCTTTAAAGGCCTCTCTCTCCTTCCCTCAAAACTCATCCACTCCTGCTGTTTCTTTGCGCACAGCTTCTTTTCCTGTTTCTTTATTCCAAAGCTTTCTTCCCTCAAGTTGGATTTGCATCTTGATTTTCAAAGTCTGTAGTTTTCCCATCAGACCTCTCCTTTACAGGGAATATGTTAGTTAGGGATGCGAGTTAGTCCTACAATGATCAAAAGTAGTCCAAAATTGCTGAGTAAGCTTTGAGCTACTGAATGATACCAAATAATCCAAATTTTCATCCACTATATCTATCACATTTTTGCCTATTAGCAGCTCCAGAGTATTCCAGTATCATATTAATGGTACCTGGTAGATATCTGTAAGTTTGTTCATCTGGACAAGAATATTTCTGCCTATTAGCAGCTCCAGAGTATTCCAGTATCATATTAGTAGTACCTGGTAGATATCTGTAAGTTTGTTCAACTGGACAAGAAGACACCATCAAGTACATTAAGCTACTTACCATGGATTGATAGGGAAAGTTTTAGTACAACTTTGGGCCATTTTCTCCTAAAACTGGCTGTGATTTGCTGAATTTGAGCATATTGTCCATAGTGGTAGCTGAAGGCTAGCATTGTTCAATTATGTAGCATCTACAAGTGTCCTCAATGTACTTAGATTTAGCACAATTCTCTGTGCAGGTATGACAACTTTCTTTTCAATTCCAAGAAAATAGTTTTATTTTCTCCAAACTTTCATCTTAAACTTGCCAAGCAAATCTGGCTTTGTCTGTTCAAGTACCTCCTGGTTACTTGTTGCTATTATGTGGCTGACCACATAAAGAAGTATGATGACACCTGTTTGAGCTGTTGTATATATTTTGCATACTGCAATGCTACAATTGAGCCAAATCTCCTATTGACATGTGTCAATCTTTTTATACCATGCTCTAGGTGCCTGTTTGTGTCCATATAGCAATCTCTTAATTCTGCACACATTGTGAGGCCTATTGGGCTGGTAAAGTCTTCTGATTGCTCCATATATATAATTTGTGCATGTCACCATATAAAAGTGGTGTTTTGACATCCATTTGGAGTGGATCTATACTGTGTACAGCTGCGAGGGCTAGAACTGTCCTAATTGGGTTAAGCTTGGCATCCAGAGCAAATGTTTGCTTAATGTCTAGTCTCTGGATCTGTGCCAATGGAAATAGATGCTATGCAGAAGAATCCTACTTCAGAGGAATGTTATAAGAAAGATGTGGTTTAATGGCCACCAGCAGGGACATATTGCAAAGTACTACACTCAGAGAAGAAATGTACACAAGTCATCAAGAACCTTCAGCCATATTGAAGCCTTTGAGCTTAGTAACATAGGGGATGAACTTGAAGAAGACTCTGAGCTCACCTTCCATATGACAGAAGAACACTTATCCCAGATGACCTCAAACTCAGGAAAGCTATTATACTTAAATGGAGTAATCAATGGAGTACCACTCAAGATCAAAACTGGCTCAGGAGCATTGCATGAGTACATTTCATAGCAATTTGCTTTGAACGCTGGAGCCAACTCAGAACCCACTAAATCCACTTCAGTCAATTCAGCTGATGGGAACTCTTACATAATCAACTGTAATGTGCAGCCAGTAGGAATGAAGATCATTGACTATGAAGAAGACCTACAGGCCTATATTTTTGGGAACTGCAAGCTTGACCTTGTACTTGGAAAAACCCGTCTATTTTGTTGTAATTCATCAATCAACCAGAAACCCATGCTACTCATATCCAGAAGGACAATAAGACCTATGAACTATCACCTGCCAGACTTGATTTTAACTAGGTCAATTCCAGTGTGTGTGAAACAGGTGAACTTAGCAGGACACAGCTCTGTAGAGCATTTTGAAAAGACACCCAGATGTTCCTCATGGTAATATTAGAAGATGATTCCTCTACTTCAGCATCCCAGAAGGTTCAGACACTATTGAAGGAATATTCAGACGTATTTCCAGATGAACTTGTAAGCCTACCACCAGTCAGAGATGTGGATCATGCCAGCAATACAGGAGATAGCCCTCCAGTGAGTGAGACACCTTACAGAATGAGTTCATTGGAGTTGGAAGAGATGAAGAGACAAGTAGATCAGTTATTGGAGCCAGGATACATCCAACCCAGCAAGTCACCTTGGGGAGCACCAGTACCTTTTGTGAAACAGAAGAATGGGACACTCAGGATGCACGTTGCTACAGAGCCCTAAACTCAGTTACCATGACATATAAGTACCCCATACCTAGGATTGATGAGCTTTTGGACCTACTGAATGGAGCCACTAAATTCAGCAAGATCAACCACATGTCAGGATGCAACCAGACCAGAGTGAAATCAGAGGATATCCTTAAGACAGTATTCAGGACTAGATATGGACATTGTTGCAATTTAAGAAGTGATTTGGATAAAAGGAACTTATCAAGAAATAGTGATAATAGTTTAACTGTTGTTTATTAATAAAGAAGCTCAGTATTTATACCTTTGTAGAAGTAATACAGCTGTAACACTAAGTAAGGAGGGTTTCTCAATGTTCAGGAGCATTCTGTAACAGTTTCAGGGTTAGTACATAGTATTTAGTATTGGTACTAATTTGATCTTCACTATAGGGGAATAATCATAAGATCATAGATCTGAAGAAAGTGGCAAAGCTAGAGCTGTAAATTAGTCCCACAGTGACCAAGACTAGTCCAGGATTGTTAAGTAAATTTTTAGCTGCAGAATGATACCAAATAGTCCAATATTTCAACAGACATTGCCAATACCTAGTCATGAGTTTTGGCCTCACTAATGCCCCTGCAACATTCATAACCTTGATGCAAACAGTCTTCTAAAAATACTTCAAGAAGTTTGTGGTAATTTACCTAGATGACATATTGATAACAGTAAGACAGAAGAGGAACACTTGGGGCCCATTGAAAAGGTCTTGCAGAAGCTAAGAGACAATAAGCTGTAAGGCAAGCTAGCAAAGTGTGAGTACCTAAAAGTACATGTTGAATCCTGGGACACATAGTTACTAGCACAGTAGTGATCTTAGACCCCAAAAAGGTTGAAGTCATCAAGGATCTGAAGCAGCCACATAGCATATCATAACTCAGATCATACCTTGGAATGGTTTCCTATTATTGGAGATTTGTCAAGTCCTTTGCAAATACTGCAGCCCTTTTAGCTGATATTCTCAAGAAAGACAACACTATGAAGTGGGACATAGGCTGTGAGACTGCCTTTGAAATGCTCAAGAATGAACTTGCTGAACTATCAAGCTTGAGAATCCCAGACTTCAGAAAAGAGTTTACTCTGTGCACAGATGCTTCAGACTATGCAATTGGTGGAGTGCTGAGCCAAGAACACAAGGGAAAGAGCTACCCAGCTGCCTTTGAATCCAAGAAACTGTACTCAGCAGACCAAAGCTATCCAGAGTATGAGAAGAAGATGCTTGCTATATTATACTACTTGAAGGCATGGAGATGTTATATCAAAGGAGTCAACTGCACTGTGAAGACTGATCATGCCTCCCTCAAGTAAATGTTAATTCAGAAGGTACTGTCCAGCAGAATGACAAGATGGAGTGAATACATTTGGCAATTTGATTTGGAGATTGTCTACTGCATTGGAAAAAACAACACTGTTGTGATGCCTTGTCAAGGCTTGAACAAGTGGCACAACTCAACTTAGTGCATGAATCAGATTGGCCAAGCTTATTTCCAAGGTAATTGGAGGACCAAGCCATTCCTAATGTGGTGGATGAAGATATTAAGAAGATAATGTGGGATGAAGCCAACAGGTTTGTAGTACAGGTTGAAACAATCTACCAAAATGTTGATGGAAGCCGTATTGCCTATGGCCCTTATGTTGCTTGCCTGGATTTAATACATAAGTTGCACAATGGATATGGACATCTTGGGATTGAAGGAACCTATAACATTGTAAAAGCCAGAGCACAGTGGCCCAGAATGAAACAAGATATTGAGAAGCCTGCAAAAACATTGGATCTTTGTAGCAATTGACCATGTCACCAAATGGCCAGTTACTAAAGCTGTACCTATAGCCAGTGAACAGGAAGTTGCAAGTTTCATCTACCATCAGATTGTGATGATGCTTGGATGCCCTGTGGAGATCTTATCTAATGGATGAGCAGACTTTATGGCAAAGACATTAGTAGCTTACCTGGAAATGCAGCATATCAAACACTTTAAAACCCCAGCATATCACCCCAGAACTAATGGAGTCACCAAACAGTTTAATGGATTAGTTGGGAAAATGCTGACCAAGTATGCAAAAGGAGCTGTCAGTGGATGGGATGAGTATATAGACTAAGCACTTTTTGCCTGTAGAGTTAGAGTGTACAATACCACCCAAAATTGCCATTTTACTCAATATATGGATGTGAACCAAGGATTCCAGGAGATCTCACACAACCAAAGCTTACAGACACCTTAGGGGAAGAACCTAGTTAGCCTAGCAGACACCAGCAACTGAAACAAAGATGTCAAGAGGCACAGGCCAAAGTATCTCAAAGTGCAGAAAAATGAAGCAGAGATCTAGTAAGACTATAGCACCAGAAGCATTGATAGTTGGGAACTGTGGTAATGGAAAGTATTCCATTACTACAATATCTCTAAACCAACATTGCTCTCATTTCTTTATTTTGCTTTTTGCTATTGTAACACACAAGTGAAAGATCAAAAATTTCCAACTTTGATGAACAAATGCTCCAGGCCCTGACAAGCAATCCACCCAAGAATATTATGTCATACAGAACACATAGTAGCCAACACATGTTTCAAATTACAGCTCATTTGAAGCAGTACTTAAGGAGTTATGACAAAAATAGTCCAATTATTATAGATACTATGCCTTATTGCTAGGATTACTATGGTGACTTTGATTGCATGTAACTTTTGAATCAGCCAATCAAATCACGTGAAACTTTTACAGGTGCTGCTCCTATATCTATTTTGCGCCACTGCAAAATTTTAGTTTCATATGATGTGTATTGCTTGCACAATCACCCAGAAACTCTGATCCTTCAGAATTTTCATATATATGACTTCCCCAGCTGCAAAATAAAGGGAGAGCCTCTCTTTCCAGAATCTCCACACTACAATTACAAGTTTAAAGGTTATAAAACTTCCCCTGCATCACTTTCACTGTTGAGTATTCTGACCTTGATTGGTACTACATCAATAAAGAGACTGTAAAGCTTACAAGAATCCAATCCAAGTTCTACAAGAAACTACCACATGAAACCCCTTTACTCTAAAGACACCCCTTTAGACACCCCTTTAAGAAACTCCTTTACTCTAAAGAAGCTCCTTTAGGCACCCCTTTAGTGTAAAGTCCACTTTAGAGACTACTACAAGAAGCCTCTTTACTCTAAAGACACCCCTTTAGACACTCCTTTAGACACCCCTTTAGATCTAAAGACCCCTTTAGTGACTTCTACAACGCACCCCTTTAGGTTAAAGGGGAGCTCAGAATCTCTATATTAGGAAATATTTTCTCAGAAAGGAAAGTGACTTCCAAACAAGGAAAAGTTGCTGTAAAAGTAAATAAGCCCATTAGTCAACAGAAGGTCAGAACACTGCTGTAGAAGTGATAAACACTGCCTACAGTATATCCTGAGCCTAAGATTGAAGAAATTAGTGAAAGTTATATCTTCTATTGGTATATCAAACTCCCAATAAACTATTTCAGTATTACCGTACTGGAAGTTGTTGTATATTGTTGATTAGCCTCTACATTGTAGAACAAGCCCCAAACTAATCATAATACAACACAACAGAACATTGTATTGCTAAGAAGCAACACTTGGAAGAAGTTTGAGCCACAGTGGTCAGGGCCATTATCAGATGAATATAAGGAGCTGCTGGAATCTCAATAAAGATCAGTTCAAGTTTTAGTGAATACAACACTGGCTAAACTCCATATTCCTCTACAACTCTTATATCAGGACTTGTAACAATATAACACAACACTTCCTAATATGGATTTACAGCCCTTCTAGTGGGCAGCAACACTGTTATTCTGGCAAATGCAAGCATACACTGTGAATCTCCAAGCACCATTTGACCTATAGGGTACCATCATCTGGTTTAGTGGACTACTTGCTGGAAGTAGGCATGACAAAGCACTCTGGGCAGAGTATTATTCAGCACTCAGTACAGGGAGGAATTGTGTTTCAGACATAGTTTAAATGTGAAAGCATTATTCAAGTAGAGATCTGGTGAGAGAAATATGTCTAGAGCATTATTTAGAGTAAATAAATTGTGAAACGCACTATTCTGCACAATTTAAGCAATATTGATATAATTACCAGCAATTGTATTCTACCACCAGAATTATGGTCAAAATTATGGTGCCTGAGACTGCCGCATGGTGACAGATTGCCATATCACCATAAATAGGCTGGTATTATGTGGCACCATATAATGGATCAAGTCTAGTTTATAGTATGATATGCATTTATTTTCATTTACATCATAGAAGCATATGTAAATACTGGACTTTACCTACCATGATAGTAGTATCCAATTACGCATGAGATACAGACATTACAAGATGGTGCAATCATCTGTGCCAACCTCATTGTGTCAGATTATGCCATAGGGTACCAGTCTGTCCCAAATAGTGCAAAACTGTCCAAGAGTAATGCTGGTCACTGGTAACTACAACATTGTGCCTAAGTGTTCTTTACAACTGTGGATTGCACCATATACCCCAGCATGGTACAATGGACCAAGTCTATTATCCTGGATTCAAGCAAGCAAGCAGACTTTGATTCAGCATTGGTATGCCAAGAAGTTTTTGAAGAATTGTAGAAGCTTCTAATGGTAGAAGAGTAAGGGTGCCATGGCCTAAACCAGCCGCATCCTCAGGTGCCTGTTGCAAGTAGGGCCAAGAGTGGTCAACAAGTGGCAAAGATATGTCATGTAGCTTGAAGAGTGCTACTCAGGAACCAGCTACCTACTTGAATCAAGATTCACTCAGACAAATTAGCTGTGAAAGACCTAGCAATAAAAGAGGAGAAGGGAAAGGGAAAGAAGTCAATCCAGGCCAGAGACAGGGAAGCCAAAGAAAAAGAGGCAGTCCTTATCAGTTAATGCCATGAGCCTGCAACAAGCCAGATTGCATAAAACCCAGAAAAATCACTAAGAAGACAATAGCTATATTCTGATGAATTGGAAGTGCAGCCAGGCAATCACCACTCTAGTGATATAGATGAGCTTGCTGCAAAAGACATTATGCATATCACAGCCTTCATGTCTTCAATTGTAAACTTAGTGGAGATCTCAGTGACATACAAGGCAATCATTTCAAGAACTCAGGAGACTATAATAGTGCCCACAGTATATTTTGGTGCAATATCCAGTACAATAAGAGTTTACAGTACTTCCTGAAGTGCAGTGCCCAAGAAAGCTGACTGTAATGTTGCACAGACCTACTATGGCCACTGTCAGGTGAGGTGCTATTCTGTGCAATGCCTGTTAAAGACCAGGCTGTATGGAAGCCAGAACAAGATTAACAGCATACAGCTGTAGGGTTTCCTCAAGGTCATGAGGGCAGGTCACTTTGCTCAAAATACTCTTTGAGTGACAAGCTTTGAAGGAGTTACTTTTTGCATGTGAGGTTGGGCTTAGTGTTGATTTTGAGTATAGGGACTTATTTAGGTCAGTAAAACTGGCAATTGAGTCACAATTCCATACTGAAAGGAAATAATCTAACTTGTATGTATGAAATGAGAATTGTTTAAGTCAGGAAATTAGGAATGTGGAAATGAAGCAAAAGCCAACCAATGCTCCCAAATGTAGTGGGTAACTGAGCTTTGGCAATCAGATGGTGAGAGGATTAGCACAGAAATAATTGAAAGCCACTTATACCATATGGTGATGAAGCATTTTGGCCAAGTTATTTGCAAAATATGAGGTGTAGTTTACTCTTAAATGTCTTGGCATGGTCTCCTCACGGCGTCAATTCCTCTTACTCACAGAATTCAAGTTCTGTGATAGCCTTCTAATAGGTAGATTACCATTATCTCTCCTGGGAATAGCATGAGACTTTCTCTGCAGGATATATCTTTGAGTACCATTGATGTACTTCTGAGACCATATAGTATTTCTCTGATAGTACGTCACAAAATGACTCAACTCTAGTCTGTAGCATTTGACTATTGAGTTGCCTACTTGTAGGAATGACATTGTATTCCCTACCTGTGATATTGATAGCTCTATATGGTTTATTTGCACATTCTGTCACTGCACAGTTTCCTGCTGTGCATCAATATTTGAAACTTAGCCAACACTACTCCATTAGGCAATCCAGGGCCCTAACTAATTTGCCTAAACCAGATATAGGTTTTCTACTTTATGGCTGATTTTATCTCATCTCAGCAGCTTTTTTTAGCTGTCAACTGCTAAGCCTTTCCAATTGATTGGTCATCTGAGATATATCATGCAGCTTAGTAGTTGCCAAAACATCCGCTGATTGAAAATGGAACTCTTATCTATCTTTTGCACCTATCAACACCCAAAATAATATCAATTAATCAGTCATTTAGCACTTATTTATCCAACTTAATCCAAAAGGTATTGATAAGGCATAATGAACCAAAAGGTGCAGTATATGCCTTAACAGAATTTAGATTATGTATTAGCAATTGCATTCTAGTTTGTACCCAAGCCCAGCAGATCTGGCATTCATAGGAACACCAAGCGTAACCTATCTGGCAAACCAACTTGGTTGTCTTTAGAGCCAAACCTATATATATACAATACCAATAGTAGACCAGAATCTTGCTGCTACTATTTCTGCAACTCTCTTACCATTCTACAATCCTACCGTTAATTGTCCCTATAATTTAGTCAAATCATATAGCAGTTTAATAAGCTTTTCTCTTGGATACAACACTTCCTTAGTTGAATTCCATTACATTCAGCCACTTTACAAGATGTCCTCAGCAGCAAGCAATCCAAATCTTTCCATGTGGGAAGAAGCTAAGAGAAATCATGAAGCACTTACTGAGCAGCTCAAAAACATCATGAGTTAAACAAACACCTTGGTGCTTGAAAATTGAAAGCTTGCCAAGACAAGACCTGACACTCATGGCATAGATGAGCTCCTTGAAATCATATCCAGATACAAAGATGAAGCTGCAATAATCAGAGAAGCACTGAAGAATGTTGCCATAGTGGCTGACAGCACTGAAAAACTACTAAGCCTTGCACTGCATTAGCCACCAACACGTATACCTTTGAATCCTCCATATGTATATCTCCCTCTAGACATGCCCCAGTGGTTGTCCCAAGATCCTTGCCTCTTTATGCTTAGGGTGCCATGCAATAAAGAGTCCTACTGAGTTTCTTTACAAGCTTAGTCTAGTCCTTACTACATAACAGCTAGACCCCAACACCAATTGGGCTAGACTTCTGCCAAGATCTCAGAGATATAAAACTTGCAATCAATATGACCGCAACTGTTAGCCAGATCTCAGGCAACTTCACTCAATATCCAGTAGAACCAAAGTCAGCGTAGACATGCCACCAAGAAGGAGTATTCTGCTACCAAGCACTGTGAGCTGTGTGGAAGATGGTATCATTCTACCATGAAATGCAAACACATCACCAATTAGCTGCACAAGTCAGGAAATGCCTTGGAGAAGCAGCAAGACACTAAAACTCATAATCCATACTCTGATGACAAATGCCTTTAACATAAAATGATGGGATATAGATTAACTGCCTGATCTGAGAACAGCTATACACCATTGGCAAATCCCACTCAGCTTCTAGATAACCATTAAACCAAAGATATGACAGGGTATGAGTAAGCATATGAAGAACATAGAGTAGCAGAGTTCTACAACCTCTTGGAATTTCCTGCTAAAATTGCAACTGTCCAAGAAAAGAGGCAACCAATTGCACAGCTAACAGTCATAGAGGTAGCACTCACCCTCAATGGCCAATCAAATGTAGCACTACTGGATACTAGATCATCTAATTCTATTGAATCACCTAATGCAGTCAAAAAACTCAACTAAGAATGAGAAAAACTACCATGAAAAATCCTACCTGCAGCTAAGAACCTCTCAGCCCCAAGAAATGGTTTCACCTACCAAATGAACATACATTGAGGCTTAATTGTTGTAAAACTGTAATTCCACCTAAATATACACCTAACTTAGTCACTTAGATCATTACCCTCAAATCCTAGAGAATACTGACCAAATTCCTTGTTGGGATTTACTTAAAATATTTTCACCAAAATATCAGGTATCCAGAACATTAAAATTCTCAAAGTTGACCAAACAGCCTCAAACTTTGCACACATGCTCTTAGGTCCTTCCTTAGCCTATTCTATGTGTTTGCTATGTCAAGACCATGTAAAAGTATGTATACTACTTTAACATTCAAAAATCATTAAGTAAAAACCACATAATCTACTTGTTCTCCAAATCACCTCCAATATCTCCAAGATTCTTACAACAGGTTATGAGCCCCATGCTGTTACTCTCTGCAATGTCTACTACTGCTTTTACTGGAATTCTCCCCTCTACTGAAAAGTTGGATGGATCTAATTACCAAGTGTGGAAGGTGAAGATGAAGATGCTGCTACAAGAAAGAGGCCTTTGGGATATTGTCATAGGAGAAGAATGCCCTCCTAAAAATCTAGGAGAGGAAGCCTTAAAGTACCAGAAGGAAGAACAAAGTGCCTTTAACTGCATTTGCCTTGATGTTAAGGACAAATTGATAATTCAATGCTCAAGAGCAAAAACAGCAAAGAATGCCTGGAAGGCATTAGAAGACACCTACCAGTTATGTTCAGCTGCTAAGAGAATGTATCTGAGACAAAAATTCTTTACTACAAAGATGTTGCCAGGAGAAGAAATGAAAAATCTAATTAACAGAATTACCCTGATGGTAGATGAAATGGAATCTGTGGGTGTACCAACTACTGACATAGATGTGCTAGTCACCATCCTGAATAGCCTGACAGACATGTTTTAGGGCCTTTTATCAGCCCTAGAGTCCAGAACTGAAGATTTGACCTTAAATTACGTATATGGAAGGCTCCTGGATGAAGATTAAGAAAATCAAGTGCCAGTAAGAAGGAAGAAGAAAATGCTTTAATAAGCAATGATAACCAACAAAGGAGGTACCCAAGACCCTACAAAGGCAACAGCAACCTGTTTTGCAACTACTGCAAAAGGAAAGGACACACATCAGACCGGTGTTTCAAAAGAAAGATAGCCAGCAGAAAAAGCCTGAATATGGAAATGCTGCAAAAATGAAGATAGACTATTCATATCTGCACTAAATATGACCACAAACAAGGATTCTCAGACATGGTATATTGACTTTGGAGCATCTCAACACCTTACTCACCAAAAAGAACTTTTTACTCAATATCAAGAAATTCCAATTAAGAAGGTTTTCATTGGTGACAATAGATCACTTGATGCAGTGGGAGAAGGAACTATCCAAGTAAACCTTAGAAGCACTAAAGAAAGCCATACACTGAACTTCAAAGAAGTACTCTATGTACCAGAAATAGCCAAGAACCTACTATCTGTAAGCAAGGCCACTGCAGAAGGACTCAGTTTCAGCTTTGACAATTCTGGATGCAAGATCACTGATCAAAATGGTGCCCATATTGCTTTGGGTATCAGAGATCAGAATCTATACAATTTGACTTATATTCTATCATATTTGGAGGCCAATATATATAACCTAAATGAAGAAACACCAATGCTTTGGCACAGGAGATTTGGGCACATCAATTTTGATTATTTGCACAAAATGATCAAAGATCAGCTAATTTCTGGAGTAATAATTGATCCCCCAGCTAATTTGGAGCACTGTGAAGCCTGCATATATGGGAAACAAGCCAGACAACCGTTCAAGAGCTCTGGGTTGATCAAAACTAAGAAGAATTAGATCTAATTCACTCAGATCTGTGTGGACCTATGCAAAATTGATCCTTAGGTGAGATGAAGTATTTAATCACTTTTAATGATGATTATACAAGATGCACATGGGCCTATTTCATGGAGAGAAAGGAAGAAGCTCTGTCTAAGCTCAGGGAGCTCAAAGTCATGGTGGAGAGAGAAACTGGTGAAAAAGATCAAGAAAATATGTTCTGACAATGGTGGAGAATATACCTCAAAACTCTTCATCCACTTCTGCAAAATTCATGGGATAAAGCAAGGGACTACTGTACCATACTCCCCACAGCCAAATGGAGTAGCAGAATGTGCTAACAGTGCAATAATTGATATGGCAAGATCTATGATCCATGATCAAAAATTATCCTGTGATTTTTGGGCGGAATCAGTTGCCACTGCTGTATATCCTAAAAGTAGGAGTTTTAACAGAATACTTCATGGTTCTACTCCATTTGGAAGAATGGTATGGATACAGACCAAGTGCAGAACATCTAAGAATATTTGGGTGTACAGCATATGCCAAGAAACTACCCGGAAATCAGTAAAAATTTGAGCCAGAAAGTGTAAAATGCATGTTTTTGGGCTACTGCAATGAGAGTAAAGCATATAGACTCTACAATACCAAAGCAAAGAAGCTGATCAAGTCCAGGGATATGTTGTTTGATAAAAATTTAATATTTTCATAAAAAATAACATCACATGATGACAAAAACTTGATCTCAAGCCCACCAACAGTCAGGATTGAATCAGAGCAAAATAATGAAACCTTTTTCACTCCAGAGGACTCTATAACTGCGGTTCAGCCTGAATCAGAGCCCAGGAATATCCCAGAAGCAATCATTCCAGTATCAAATGCCAAGAGATCCAACTAGACAAGAAATAGCTTGAGTTACTACATCAATGAGGGCACAAACTTACCCTATGCCTATTCTGTTCACACTGATGAGCCCCTGACTGTAAAAGAGGTCCTAAATATCCCTCAGACTGAGTTTTGGAGATCTGTAAAGACAGAGGAAGAGCAGGTCCTGATGGAAAATCAAACTTGGAACTTAGTCAAATTACCAATCAACCAAAAATCAATTGGATGCAGATGGGTCTTTAAAACAAAAAATAAGGCTAATGGTACAATTGAAACATATAAAGCAAGATGTGTGGCCCAAGGATACTCTCAAACAAAAGGACTTGACTATACTGAGGCCTTTGCACTGGTAGCCAAGTTCAATACCATTAGATTGCCAGTGGCTATTGCAGCCAAACATGAGCTTTTTATACATCAAACAGTTGTAAAACGTCATTTTTAAATGGAGAGCTTGATGAGGACATGTATATGGAGCAGTGTGGTAGTGTATAGGCCCAAGAGAGAGATACATCCAACACTTCTCAAGTGTTTTGTGTGTGGGGTGTTCACTGGGTGCAATAACCTCTGGCAAAAGCTTGCTAGGAATACTTGGCTTCTGTCTCTAATCTAATGGACTTGTTCTGTTGGATAGTGCCACATTGAGCCATAAGTGCCAAATAGTGCCATTGCATGCCAGAGAGGCATAGCATACCTAAACTTGGCCACAGAGTGTGAAACATAACTCTTCATCTTCATGCAAAGCAGCCCCTGTGTTTCACCCATTGTGCTGGAGAAAATCCATTTTTTTACCATTTTTCTTGGATCCATGTTGTGCAGGATGTGTAAGAGCACAAAGGGACTGAAGACATGCATCTGGTACTCAATACCCATGGCACTCTGCTTCTGGCTCCTGTAGCTTGTATCATGTCACAAAAACGCATGGCACTATCTTGGTCCACTGGTACTATCAGGCACTATATTTAAATATTAGGCCTAAAGTAAAACCTATATAAAGCCCTTCTAGTGCCAGATAGCACCAGTGGACTTAGATAGTGCCATGCATTTTTGTGACATGATACAAGCTACAGGAGCCAGAAGCAGAGTGCCATGGGTATTGAGCACCAGATGCACATCTCCAATCCTTTTGTGCTCTTACACATCATGCACAACATTGATCCAACAAAAAAGGTCAACAAATGAATTTTCTCCAGTACAATGAGTGAAACACAGTGGCTGCTTTGAATGAAGATGCAGAGCTATGTTTCACACTCTATGGCCAAATATAGGCTCACTTGGCAACCCTGGCACACTATAGCATCACTTTGCACTCTTGGCTCAATGTGGCACTATCCAACAGAACAAGTCTAATGTAAAGGGGAATAAAGCCACAAGCTTGTCAAGGGAAAACTATTGAGCTACAATCCTCAACTTAGTTGGTATCTTAACAAAAGTATGTGCTGGGTTCAGTGTCCTTTGAGATGACAATGTACTAAAGCTTCCAAAGTCAAAACAACTGTAAGCTCCACCGGCAGGGACTTGATAAGAATGCAGCTGTGGTCAATAGTTACAAAGACAGAAAAGCATCTTTGCCTGTACAAGAACAAACTTGGGAAAGAATCAAATATAATAAAAGATACCTACTCTGAGTATTCCTCACAAGTAGTGCCTCCAAGGTCAGTTGGCTGTTAGCGCAGTTTCCTGGGAGTGTCCTGTGGTCTGGGGTTGGAAGTTCAGGTAGCAGCAGGTAGCAGTGATCACACTAATCAACAAGTTGGTATATTGATAAAAGGGATGATGACTTATTGTTGAGGGATAGCCTTGCTTATATACTTTACTCACTGGCTAAGTGATTACTAATCATGGTATTCCAGAAGGTTCCGGATATCAATAGAAATCTTAATGACATCAGAATAACCTAAGAATGTTCTAAGTAGGTGCCAGGAGGTTCTAAGAGGCACAGCACATCCAACCAATCAGGAATCAGTATTCTGGAACCTGTGTAACATAGGGATACCATATATGGTATGGAAGTGGTAGGGATGGTGACATGGGTTGCTTATGTGTCACGGGTACTGGCGTGGGTACTTGCCGAATATAGAAGCACCTATATCTAGTAATCTTACATAAAGTGAGGGGTAACTTATGCAATAAGGTAAGCAGGTGTGATAGTCAACCGGCTTATGGGATAGTACTGATTGGGTAAGACAAATGGGATAAAACTAAAATACGTGTAGTAGAGATATAGGGAAGTAGAAAATAAGGGAATGAGCACATCTGTCAGTGGGTGTCACTGTCACCCCACTACAGCAGCCTGATGGGTATGCTCATTAAGATAACCCCCATTTGGTTTGCAAGCTTAAAACATCTCCATAGGGTCTCAAACAATGACCAAGTGCCTAGAATTGCAAGATTGATTCTTATTTGGAATCTTTGAGTTTCAAAGGAGTAATACTTATTGTAGTATATACTATAAGCCAGATAGAGCAAATCTGATTTTACTAGCTCTATATGTAAATGATCTTATTATAGCTGCCAATAACCTAGCAACATTGGAAGAGATTAAATCCAGCCTATCTAAAGAGTTCAAGATGTATGATCTAGGAGAACTCATTACTACTTAGGGACAAAGTGTTGTAATTGTTAGGTTGTCACCAGAATATTCATGCTAACTTAGTCACATATATCTTAGTCTTTGATTAGCATTCTGTCCTGACCAAATTTCTTGTTGGGATTTACTTGGAATATTTTCACCATATTATCAGGTACCCAGATTATGATCTTTCTCAAAGTTGTCCAAAAGCCCCCAAACTATGCATACATATTCTTGGGACCTTCCTTAGCAAACTCTACAAGTTTGTTTGCTCTACTCTATCAAAAGTATAAATACTATACTTTTGATGAATAAATCTACAAGTGAATAACATGTAAATCCATCTAGTATCATCTCACAGTCTATGTCATACAGTCCATATCAATTACTGCATATACCCAATACATACAGCACTCTGCACTATGATCATGCACATGACAGTCTAAAGTTCTCCAGAAACAGAAGTACCCAGACTATCACCCTAAGCCAATCCAAGTATATTCAAGATATACTAAAGAAGTATCAAATGGAAGACTGTAAACTTGCAGCTACTCCAATGGAGACAAACCTTAACTTGTTCACAACTCAACCAAGTCAAGAGTGCTTAGTGCAATCTGAAAGCCCTGACTTTCCTTATCAATCTATGGTTGGCAGTCTGATGTATATCATGCTTGGAACACATCCAGATATCTCATATTCAGTAGGCAGCTGTCAGCCAGCATGTAATCAGAACTATGGATCTGATCATATTGCAGCAGTTGAGCAAATTTTTATATACCTAAAAGGAACTGCTGATATCTGCTTAAAATACACTTATAAGGATGCAGAACAGGATCTTGTGGGATGCTCTGATGCTGATTAGGAACAAAATTTGAAAGACAGAAGATCCACCACGGGATACACCTTTCTTTACTGCAAAGGTGTAGTTTCATGGAATTCAAGAAAGCAACCAGCTGTAGCACTTTCTACCACTGAGGCAGAGTATATGGCAGCCAGTGAAGCTACCAAAGAAGCAATGTGGTTAAGAAAGCTTTTTACAGATTTAGGCCTATGTCAAGAAGCACCTATAACTTTATTTCAAGATAATCAAGTATGTATACAATTAGGTAGAAATCCAACTTTTCATGCTAGAACCAAGCACATAGATATTAGACATCATTTCATATGTGAAGCTATAGAGAATAACTTAGTTAGCTTAGCTTACTGTCCTTCAGATGAAATGATTGTAGACATTTTTACAAAACTATTAGCTGGAGACAAGTTTGAATATCTTAGATCAAAATTAGGAATAGTCAGTATGAGCATTTAGCTGGGTGGGAGTGTTGGAAAAGTTTGTAATCCCACCTAAATATTCACCTAACTTAGCCACTTAGATTATTACCTTCATATCCTAGAAAATACTGACCAAATGCCTTGTTAGGATTTGCTTAGAATATTTTCACCAAAATACCAGGTACCCAGAACATGAAAATTCTCAAAGTTGTTGAAGCAGCCCCACACTTTACATACATGTTCTTAGGATCTTCTTTAACCTATTCTACATGTTTGCTATGTCAAGATCATGTAAAAGTATAAATACTACTTTTACACTCAATAAATTATTAAGTGAAAACCACATAATCTACTTGTTCTCCCAATTACTTCCAATATCTCCAAGTCTCTTACCAAAGTTTAGTCAGGACTTTGGCTTTCCAAAAATTTCTTACAAATGCAAGTCAATAAGGCTTAAGGTAGCACTTTGTTTCTGCTAAACTATTGCTTCCAGAATGCTTTATGCTGCAGCAGTAGATTGCAGCCATGCTCATTATGACTACCTGACCAACTGCACAATCTAGCTAGTCAAATCATGAAGGCTGTTACATGATAGTTCATGAAGGTAACAAGCTATCTTAGGGGTAATATATCAGAACAGAGTACGCAAATCTGGTGAATCCTCCTACTGCTGAGCACATCCCTAAGTTTGTTCACCCCACAAATATTGCAAGAATGAATCCAGTGTTAATTCTTGAGTTATACCTAATTAGTGTAATGTACTTTGTATACTTTCTGGTGACTTTTTAATAAATGTAACAAGCTGTTGGAACATGCAAACAAACCTGACTGTCTGTCTGTTGAAATAACCAACTGGTAAGCACATGAAGTGCATGGGTCTCAAGGAACCTATCACTACTACTTGCACCACATCACTACTGCCAGATTAGTATTAGTTCAGAGGCAAAGGGCATGGTGAAGAGAACACAGGTCCCTCATGACCTTTTTTGAGTCTTCTTAGTGGTTCAGGCTCAAGAAAGATTCATTATCTAGGAAGCCATTTTCATGTAGTGATATATAACTATTTTAGAGCTCTTGTGACCTTAGGATAAACACCCTATTGCAAGTCATACCTGATCTATGAAATTTTGCAATCTGCAAGTTCCCCTGAAGTTTATCACTGACTGCCACTGCTTCGGGAAATGAACTCCAGTATCCACCACTGGAACTCCATCCCTTGTAAGCAAAATAATACCATATCATTCATCCTATGTGTTGTAGAATATAAAGTTGTGCCTACTTCCAGGCTTGAACTGGCAACCTTCAGCTTGCAAGACTGACATGCTAAGCAGTCTAATCCAATTGAAGTAACAAGTGTTCAGCTTGTGACCAAAACAAGTAGATGTTCCAACCATACCATATATATTTTGATGAGTGAATCTGCTATCATTCATGTAGCCAGTAAGCTGCTTTATAGACAAATTCCAATATTTACCCTATCATAACATCACATAATACTAACATAAGTTGGTGGGTTTAATTATATTAGCCTTACTAAGGAAGCACTAATTTTCAGTAGGAAACATATACCTGTTATTTCATATATAGTGTATAGTTTTCTTAGTGATGTAAATGGGGATCAATACTTAATCATAATTATCAACCCAGGATTATCTGGATAGTGTCAACTGCTGATCTGAGAAATTCAAATATTCAATACAAAGTCAAAACTGGTATGTGTGGTTTCAGCTTAAATTGCCCTGCACCTTTAGTAGAGTAATATTGGTAATTGGACACAAAGCTTCCTTTATTAAAGTCATTAGACTTGTTTTGTTGGATAGTGCCACATTGAGCCATGATTGCCAAGTATTGTAAAAATTGGTACTTCCATCTAAATATTCACCTAACTTAGTCACTTAGATCATTTCCTTCATATTCATAGTATATTCAAGATATACTAAAGAAGTACCAAATGGAAGACTGTAAGCCAGCAGCTACCCCAATGGAGACAAACCTTAACTTGTTCAAAACTCAACCAAATCAAGAGAGCTTGGTGCAATCTGAAAGCCCAGACTTTCCTTATCAATCTATGGTTGGCAGGCTGATGTATATCATGCTTGGAGCACATCCAGATATCTCATATTCAGTGGCAGTTGTCAGCCAATGTAATCAGAACTATGGATATGATCATATTGCAGCAGTTAAGCGGATTTTGAGATATCTAAAAGGAACTGCTGATATCTGCTTAAGATACACTTATAAGGACTCAGAACAGGCTCTTGTGGGATACTCTGATGCTGATTAGGGACAAAATTCAGAAGACAAAAGATCCACCACTGGATACACCATTCTTTACTGTCAAGGAGCAATTTCATGGAATTCAAGAAAGCAACCAACCATAGCACTTTCTACCATAGAAGCAGAGTATATGGCAGCCTGTGAAGCTACAAAAGAATTAATGTGGTTAAGAAAGCTTTTTACAGGTATAGGCCTATGTCAAAAAATGCCTATTACTTTAATTCAAGATAATCAAGTATGTATACAATTAGGTAGAAATCCAACTTTTCATGCTAGAACCAAGCACATAGATATAAGACATCATTTCATATGTGAAGCTATAGAGAATAACTTAGTTAGCTTAGTTTCCTGTCCTACAGATGAAATGATTGCAGACATATTTACCAAACCATTAGCTAGAGACAAGTCTGAATATCTTAGGTCAAAATTAGGACTAGTCAGTATGAACATTTAGCTGAGTGGGAGTGTTGTAAAAGTTTGTAATCCCACCTAAATATTCACCTAACTTAGCCACTTAGATCATTACCTTCATATCCTAGAGAATACTGACCAAATTCCTTGTTGGGATTTACTTAGAATATTTTCACCAAAATACCAGGTACCCAGAACATGAAAATTCTCAAAGTTGTCCAAACAGCCCCAAACTTTGCACACATGCTCTGGAGACCTTCCTTAATCTATTCTACGTGTTTGTTATATCAAGACCATGTAAAAGTATAAATACTACTTTTACACTCAATGAATTATTAAGTGAAAACCACATAATCTACTTGTTCTCCCATTCACTTCCAATATCTCCAAGACTCTTACAACACCAAGTACTGCAATAACATGCCATAGAGGCAAAGTAGACCTGTACTTGGCTACAGAGTGTGAAACATAGCTCTCATTTTCATGAAAAGCAACCCCTGTATTTCACCTACTGTGGTGGAGAAAATCCATTTTTTGACCTTTTTTTTGGGATTGGCTTTGTGCCTGACATGGACAAACACCAAAGGACTGAAGACATGCACTTGGTACTCAATACCCATGGCACTCTGAATCTTGCTCCAGAGGTTTATAACATGCCACAGAAATGCATGGCACTATTGTGGTCCACTGGTACTATCTGTCACTACAAGTGCCTTATAAATGTTTTAGTTTAAGGCCTATATTTAAATATAGTGCCAAATAGTACTAGTGGACCAAGAGAGTGCCATACATTTTTGTGACATGCTACAAGACTCTGCTGCTAGATTCAGAGTATCATGGGTATTGAGTACCAAATGTATTTCTTTAGTCCTTCTGCACTTTGACACATCATGCACAATACGGGTCCCAAAAACAAAGTCAAATATTAGATTTTCTCCAGCACAGTGGGTGAAACACAGGGTCTGCTTTGCATGAAAAATTGCCTCTATGGCATCCTATGGCACTGTTTAGTACTCATGGCACAGTGTGGCGCTATCCAACAGAACAAGTCTATTGTTTTGGTTATGGCCGCTAGATTAGAGCGCAATTTCTAGGCTTTTGCTTGATGGCATTTTGAAATAAGGTTTCAAAATGGCCAACTGCCCTTACTATCTGCATACTTTTATATGTAATCCAATTAATCAGATTGTTTCAAGCCTCACATGTTTTGCTTGTTGCCTGCATTCTAGTTTTTTTCTTAAATATATTGACTATACCTTTTACCATACCTTGGGTACTCTTCATTACTTGACACTACCCTAAATTTGTGGAAACCAGAGAACCATAAAAATCTTGGGTTATCTTACAAATGATACTCCTTTTTTGCCTTCCACGATAATAAAGCGCAGTATTCCCAATTAGGTACATCATACAGTTTTGCCTATTTTCAATTTCCAAGGCCAATCTATATTCAAAAATGAATTTGCGATGTCTTCCCTGATTCTGATGGAAAGTTGTGCATGAGCTTTGTCACAAGATAGTGCATATGGCAGAGGAACTAGGATCACAAGAGGGTCAGTGTACATATTAACTATTTTAGTAGCACTTACCCGCAGAAAGTGATATAAGCTTGGGCATGAATGGCAAATTGAATCGGTGTCTGGGTGACAGTTCACGAAATTATCAATAACACTAGATGCATTACCACATTCTTGGTAAAGCCCACATGCTGCTGCCTACTTCTATTAATACCCCGCCATTATTGTTGGAGTACACAGTCTTGTACATCAGCAGAAAAACACCCTTCAGAACTGCTACACACTGAGCATTAAGTAGTAACAAGTAGGCAGGTGTTTGTGAGAAATGAACCTTCAGCTGATTTATTAGAGGATATACACAACGTCTATATGATGCTTTCAGATGCTTTGGGCTAGAAATAACCCCACGGCAGCTACGACTCCACCAACCAAAGCACTGTTGTGGTTAAATCGGGGAACGGGTGCTGGTTAAGCATGCAACCCAAACGAGGCTGGTACATCTGAGCCATCCACGGTGTAGTATTTGGCAAAGAAGTCATTTCAAAGCTAAAGAACCTTGTTGAAGGCCAGAATCACTTGTAGCGCGTGCTACCGCTCAAGCTGAGGTGAGCCAACCAGTGATATCAGAGTATTCTCGATGAAGCCCATGAGCGCAGAGATGTGGATGTACCCCGCGTTGATCTTGGACTTCTTTCCCATGATATCGGTATGAATCTGGGCCACCCAGTCAAGGTACTTGATCATCCTCTCGTCGCAGGGATTGGACAGTAGACGGTTGATGTAGCAGGTCAGCGTACCTTTCCTGTACTTGATCGGGGAACTGTTGACTTTGAGATCTTGCCCATTTTCAACCACCTCACCAGCGTACCCCTCGTGGTGTTTGGCCGTGTCATCATCTACCACAATACTAGAAATATCCAATCCAGCATGGATCATCCCTGCCTTCAGGGGCTTCTTTAGCTTCGGTGGTGTGGTCGTTACACATTAGAGACACTTTGATATACTCCGTTACTTTTGAAAGTCTAAACATTCGCTTGATTCATAAGTTGAGCAGGCTTATTGTCAATATTGGGAAGAGCAATGGTCTAGTGCTATCAGCTATAGAAACAAGGATTTTGTGGTAAATATATTTATACAATGCAAATATTAATAAGATCCACAGCATTCACTATCTCCTGACCATTATTTGATTTATCTGGCAGAATCACCAGGAGCAGGCGTCCCAAATAATTTTATTGGCTGCGTGGCGCTATCATTGATTACGCTTTTAAACCATGGCAAGCTAAGTTAAGATTGATGTATAATCGAATGCGGCAAAACACATGGTTAGAAACAACGATGATACCTTTGGATGAGACATCTTAAACTGCCAATGCTATATATGCGTAGATTAAGGTAACTTTCAATAGTTCATATAACATCTTGATCGTGCCAAGATTCCAAGTTACCAAACATGGCTAGATTAATGATATTATTATGCCACATAAAATGGTGTAGCAACTTTGGTATCAGAGCAGTAATCAGTATATATAGGAGCGTCCTGCTTGATCAACCATATGGCTCAATCAAATTATGAAAACAAAGCAACCCTAGACTCAATCCACTTCGATTGGAAGAAGATCCCAATTACCATCAGACCTGGGGAATCCTCTTTTCAACAGCTTCTTGATGATCTGCTCAACGAAAATCGGTTCATTGAGGAATCGAAACCGACTGGCCAGCTCGACGCACAGACCTTGGCTAGGTATTCACCACCAGGAATTGACAAGCTTGCTGACAGAAGCGCCAATATAGCGTTTCAAAACGCTATCACTCGACTGATGTTAGTTGGGTTGGATCCTCTTCAAGACTTCAAGGAGTTCGGCCTAAACGTAGACTCGGCCTACAATGCCACCTTTCTAGCAGCAAATCTTTTCTGCGTCTTACCACTTATGGCCGATTGCTTGCACTTAACCTTTGCTACCACCGAGCAGTTTCCTGAGTACGGCTATGAGGTCTTGTGTGTCGAACAGCACTTGAACGTCGCCCTGGGGATAAAAGATACGATCGATGATTTGGCACCCCTAGTGCATGCCATTTTGAAAAGTTTGCCCCCAGGCTCAACTAGCACCAATGAACTAATTGAGCCACTGAAATATCTCAAGTCGATAGCCGCCAAAAACACCTTCATTCGCTACCTGTGTAAGGTCACTATAAAGCGGTTGAAGAAGAAACCGCTACTGCTGAGCGAAAAGGCGATGATAGGATTGAAGAGCTCGATTACCTATGCCGTTGAGAGCCTTTTCAGAGAGAAATGGCTGTTGGTTCCCTACCCAAGAAATAGAACTTTGGATCTGCTTCATTGCCGAAAGACTTTAAAGAACAACGTCATTGTCCGGCCGCCTGTTCTTGCTGTCGACAAAGCTTTAATCGATCCATCAGAATTGAAAAAGGCTATCCTCTCTAAAAAACTAAAACTATATACTAAGGGTCACCTACTATTTAAAGAGGATACAGGGGAGTATGGTATGCGGCTACCTTCCTTGGTCGATGTAAAGAAAGCGATTGTTAGAGAGAGATTGGGCACTCTTCACTCATATGATCTTCTAGTGCTTCGAGTAGCCACTATTGAGTTCCACAACAGAGAGGTCAACAAAGTTCCCTTCTCTAACATCCCTTACGAATATCTAGCCATTTGTCGAAAAATATACGACGATTCTTGGATTGACTCACTAATTGCTCTGAAGCTCAAGCGACTGCTGTCAGGACAATATAGCATGATGGGTGAGCTGGATATGAAGCTAGCCCATAAGCCTATATGTTTCCATGGCCCGCACTGGAATCTCAAAACTAAATGATCGATTTTACTCAGGATTCGATAATTATTTATCTGCTTTTGCTAAAAAACTGTGTAGTACTATAAATACCTATAATCATTTACCTCATAAAGGACAGCAAGTAACATATTAAAGTAAATATGACCACCGACTACGTAGCAGAGACAGGTCGATTAGCTATGGTCTTTACGATGGTTGGCCAGGGCTTGGCTGAGAGCCGTCAACTGAGTTGCCAAGGTAGCGGTTTGACTCTGAATTTAAGGCATTGATCGTAGCACCGAGGTCAGGAAACTGGAGGCAAATAGTACAATGCTTTTCATAACTCAAGCATTTGATTCCATGGAAATGTCTTCCATAGCTTAATGAATCAGGTTAGCAGGATGGCACGGGGCTTTTATGACCTGAACAATGTAAGTGCAATAGCACAACCTCCTATTGGGTAACATATTGATGCTCTGGTTAGAGCGAGTGACCAAGATCTGATATGTGCTTCGTTAGACGTTCTCGGTGTATAAAAAGTAGTCTGCATTAAAGTATCCAAGTTTGAGATGCTACCATCGGGTTTAGCTAGGTATAAGCCATAGGATTGTTTTCAGGATCCACCATATAGCAATCTGAGTGGACGTGGGTCGTTGGTTCACTGTTACGATTCAAACTTAGAACAGCAGGTAGGCATGTAAACTATGGTATTTTATCATCAAGCAGGTCTGCCTATGTATAATTGATGATGGAGCTAACAACATTCCGCCCGCCCTAAGCTTCCCAAGACCCTTTTCCATTATTGCTGCATGTTTATTGGATCCTTTTTTAATCATGCATTGATTCTTGAATTATTGAATGCTGATGTTAGGAAAGGTACTGGTTAGCTTTTCACCTATGAGTGGGCACATGAAAAGAGACTTTTGTGACTTGATACTAGTGCACCACTTTCACAATAGATATGGAAGTAGATAGAAACTGAGGTAAGTAAAAATGATGGGTGCTTTTGCAGAATTTGCATTACAAATCTGTTTCAACAAATGGTGTCTGTCACAAACACTTCCGGTAGAGCTTTGAGAAGCAAAATATACAATGAGCTATGGTATGTCATGCAGACAGGTATACATGTGTCAAATTTATAATATACAATAGCTAGGAGAACTCATTACCACTCTTTAAGTAGCTGCTGGCTGACATGATACTTGTGAAACCAAAATATCAGTAGGGGATGTCTGTAAGTGCAAGTACAGTAGGTTCTTGAATCTATTTGACCACTGTACATCAGCCCCATTGCTACTTTCCAATATCATTAAAGTGCCCTTTCAAGGTGGTTAGAAATCCCATTATATTATCATGATTCCTTACACTCTGCATATGCAGCTTTGGGGCCAAATTATAAGCTCTTTGCCTGTGCAATCTTCCAACCTTATGAAAAGAACAGTGTCAAGACTCTATAGGGCAATGAGGCCCTCTACTCCCTATGAAAAATATTTGTGATGATCCTGTCAAAAGGCTGTCACAAGATTGAAATCTTGTGACTCAGAGGTATTGATCTCATCAGGAAACTGTGCAAAGACTTTTAAGAAATTTCACTTCAGATTTCACAAAAAACTTGGTCAAAATGTTTCATCACAACAATATATAAGTGACTTTGAACTGGTTCTCTGCCAGTTCTCTCACTATCTGATCCTGAACACTTGATCACCTTCTACATTTGTGCACATTGCTTGGCTATTGCCACTTTTCCACACTCCTTGCTTCCTGACTCAACCAATGCTTGTACTTTTCATGCATACAAATTGGTTTATTTCCATTGAAACTTCAGTTGTAACTCAATGGCCAATTACACTAATCTATACAAGTCCCTATACCTAACACCTGTTGTAAAAGTCTGTAATTCCACCTAAATATTCTCCTAAATTAGTCACTTAGATCATTACCTTAAATCTCAGAGAATATTGACAAAAATCATTGTTGGGATTTACTTAGAATATTTTCACCAAAATATCAGGTATCTGCAGCATGAAAATTCTCATGGTTGTTCAAACAGCACCAAACCTTGCACACATGATCTTGAGACCTTCCTAAACCTACCTAATGTGTTTGTTATGCAAAGACCATGTTAAAGTATAAATACTACTTTTACATTCAATAAATCATTAAGTGAAAACCACATAATCTACTTGTCCTCCCAAATCACTTCCAATATCTTCAAGACTCTTACAACAACACCAACATTAAGCCCAGCCCACACTCAACAAGTGACTCCATTAAATTGCACTATTCAATAATCGTCTCAGCCATAGCACCCTTTTTCCATGACTTTGGCTGCAACCCTCTCTATGAACAATACTTTGCTCCCCATGGGTGGATCTAACCCAGATCAGCCATCAATATCCCACAATGAGGCCATCATAATGCCAGTAGCTTGGAATCATTGACCTTCTTTATGATCTTATGATGGGATTGGGACAGTGTTTTGCTGATTTTACTGCTAAATAGGTACCTGATATTTTGGTGAAAATATTCTAAGTTAATCCCGACAAGGAATTTGGTCAGTATTCTCTAAGATTTGTAGGTAATGATCCAAGTGACTAAGTTAGGTGAATATTTAGGTCGGAATTCCGAATTTTTACAACAATCTTCAATCCAACAATGTCAAGCTGGATATGTAATATGATCTAAATATGGTGAGCTCAATACTTCTTCTGAGCAAATCGATAAATCGTAAGTTTTATGTAAAGAGCAAATTTGACAGGCAGTAGCTAGTTCCCCAAGTTCATAAATTTCTAGACGCTAGTATGAACCTGGACTTTACCAGTAAATACCAACAAGAACCTGCAGCAAGGTACTTGCAGGACTACACAAAGAGCTTTTCAATATCTTACAGACTAACTTGCAAGTCAGTGATCCATAAGCCACCTGCTAGGCAGGAACCTGAAATACAAAAACAATTAGGCGGCAAACAAAATACAGCCACAACAGAGATTTCACTATTCAGTGCATACGAATTAGTAAATCACCGTACGTGAGCCAGTTGGTTCAGATACTAGTGATTTTCCGGAATTAAATGTATGATGAACGAATTACTCGGAGTCTTGAAAGCTCCCCAACCAAAACTTCACCTCCTGTATGCTCCGAGTTCTTTGGAAATCCAATAACGAGGGTTGCTATGACCGTCAATTGATACATATGCTTATTAATTTGGCTGGAGTGTTGGGTACTTCTCTTGTATTTCTCAACTACAATGCCAACATGTAGCAAATTGACTAGGTATGTGCTTTCCATGCAAAACTCCGCTTATTGGCAGCAGGCTCAGCGTCACCATTTTGGTGCATTCAATCGTACCACTGGGATGAAATAGGTGACCACGAGAATGGAGCACCATCCAGGCATGGCATCTTGGCTAAATTAAACCAGCATCGCATCTCATTGACTAAATAAGTGGTGATTTGGAGTGCATTAAGGAATTGGTTGTTGGTCACCCATAATCCCAGATGGAGCAGGGAACTTGACCGAAACAAGCAGCCAAGCAATCTCGCTGCCATTCGGAAAAGTCAGCATCTCTCAGAAAGAGCCTCATGGCATACTGCTATTAACACCCGGGATCATTTCAGTCATGACTCGAATATTGGCACGTAAGCCCACCTCCGAAGGCTCATATGCGTTCTCTGTTTGCAACAAACAGAGTTGCAAATCGCTGGCACGATTACCGAGACATGGAAAGCGACATTGAAACTCATGTGCGTCTATCCCGGATCGGAAGCAATGTCTAAACTCTGGCGACCAGGGACCACATCCACATGTTGGCCGAATACACAATTGGGGACATGCCAAAGAATCACCCAATACTATGGCTAGGCGTGATTGGTGCTGGTCTGGACGGATGCGTAAATTAATAGTGTGAATTAATATTGTGAATTAATAGCGTGAATTAATAGAATAGTCTAATTGATGGCCTGGTCGGTTTCACCAAGTATCATTCGTTCATCAGCAGCTGTAAGGAACCTTCTCCGTAACTTGAAAGCTTAACCATTTTAAACATGAAGGTTAAGTATATTTAAGGCACATTAAGACAGGCACTGGATCGAAGGAATCCAACAAGGGGGCCATTCGGTCTGGCAACCAGCGATGGTGTCCATCCATGAATCCTTACCAAGGTTGGATAGATGCCAGAGGCCAAGTGGAAGTAGCGGTGGAACTTTCCACTGGTGCTGAGTTGAACCACCATCTGTACAAATCCGGGGGACTGATGTCGCACCAATGTCGATGTTTACGTCAAATCGCTGGGATTTGGGATGTAGGCGCGTCGTAGATGGATGAGGGAAGGGAAATAAGGTTTGTGAATGGTTGTAAATTGGAAGGTTAAAACGGTGCAGCGAGGCGAAAAATTCCCTTATCAATAAACTGCAGTGAGGTTGGATTTGTCCGAGGGTTTCCAAGGAATTCTAGCCAGACGAGAAACATCGACTTGCCCACCAAGCCGGACCCATTGGCGCAAAAACATCGAGCATCCAAGGTGGCAATCCCATTCCCATCTCTCGCATTGTGGCGAACCCTTTCATCAGGTCGCATTCGATTAAGGAATTAATTAATAGATATCCATCGGTCTTTATTATCGAACTTTCCAATATTTATCCAAAAACGACCTTCATGAATAAACGCCTCATTTACCCATGCCATCCAACTTGAACAAATGTGTGAAAATTGATTCCCCACGAGTATGATGGGTGATCGGGAATTAACAAATTCATCTTCAAACACATAATTAGTGTCGCTTTTGGCTTTCCCTCCTTCATTGTTTCCCCCCTCCCTTTCTCTTTGACCTCACCTTAGTCCGACTCCCAAGATGAATTACTATTACAGTGTTTTGTCGAAGATTATTGTGTATCTCTTCATATTCCTCGCCATCGTTTACGCTTTATGGTTGCTCTTTACTGGAAATGGTGAAGCATTCAACTTCGGCCTATTCCTAACTGAGACTTCCCCCTACATGTGGGCTTTGCTGGGTATCTCTCTGTGCATCGGCTTGTCTGTCGTCGGAGCTGCTTGGTAACTAGAAGTTATGCGTGTGTTGCGCCTGGATCCAGGTGAAGCTAACTCTTTCGATGTAGGGGTATCTTTGTCACTGGTGCTTCCATCTTGGGTGGTGCCGTTAGAACTCCTAGAATCAAGACCAAGAATCTTATTAGGTAAGAAGAAAGTAGGGGTCTTCCTGGAAGCAACGGTATACTCACTCCATTCGTGTCTATAGTATCATTTTCTGTGAGGTTGTTGCTATCTACGGTGTAATTATGGCCATCGTCTTCTCAGCCAAACTCGGTACCGTCAGTGGAGAATACACTCCCAGCCATTACTATACTGGTAAGTCCGCTAAAGCAGTACGCACCTGACCAACGTAACTGGCCACTCAACTAGAGAAATTTCCCCAGGATTCTCCCTCTTCTGGGCCGGACTTACCGTTGGCTTCTGTAACTTCTTCTGTGGTATTTGCGTCGGAATCACCGGATCCAGCGCCGCATTGGCCGACGCACAAGACGCCCAACTTTTCGTGAAGATTCTCGTAGTAGAGATTTTCGGATCCGTGTTGGGACTATTCGGTTTGATTGTTGGATTGTTGACTGTAAGTAGCGGCCTGTATGTGTGATGAGTATCAGCAGACCATCTGTGCTAACAAAGAGTCTTTGTCTTCTAGTCCGGCAAGGCCAGCGAATTCGCCCACTGAGCCCGTTGGTTTACTCCCATCCTGCCATAACCACCACCACTCTACTAACCAAGGTTTGCTAATCGAAACCACCACACGCATCCTTTTCTCCCTTACGTCATTGAAATCGACCCACTTCCTGAAATCCAGGGCCAATTTTGCCTTGGAGACTGTTTTGCTAGAAAAAGTCGATTTTTTTAGTATTCCTTTAAACAATCCCCATATATTTCCCAATACTTAATTAAACATATATAACTCCGAACATGCTTGTCTTCATCAGCGATGCCAGCCACGTACATGTTGCAGTTTGAATGTTGGATGTGCAGCAACCTGAATTGGGAGGTGGAAATTGGCCATGAAGTTAGCCGTGAGTTAATCCTGCCTGCTAATTCCATGATTAGCCTTACACGCAATCCAATTGGTTTACCCTAGGGGGCCAATCAGTGGAGTCGGCGGGATTTTAGCAAAGTATCCACGTTACTTCCAATACTTCGAGTGTAGGCAGCAACTGAGAAAACACCAGCGCATTTCTCTCTCATAATAAACTATACCAAAAATGGCTATGGCAGTAAGCATCTCTTTCCAATGAGCCCTCAACCATCCCCACCGAAATCACGTCCCCTCGTGAATGTTCCTCTGCCCGTCCACGACCAACTAGTAACTTTTTTGTTGGAATTTCTAGAGCTTGTTCGGGTTGACTCCACCAGGAGATATCGAAATCACTCTGGATGGCGAAGACCAGCGTAAGATAGTCGAGGCAAAAGTGGACAAGGATCGTCGTGAAAAGTTCCCCCTGTATCTGGATGGAGAGACCGTTTCTGGCAAGGTAGGGCGCTTACCCGGTGTGGTGAACTACCCATCACCCCCATTCCTTGCTCCCCATTTATTCCGTACGGGAAGCAACACCCGAAGGAATATTCGGCGCCTTGTACACGCCCCTTTCTGGTGTAAGATGACTGAATCTCGGTTTCCCCCTCCACTGTAGGTCACTATCAAAGTCAAGAATGGGAAACGTTTTGAGCACAACGGTATCAAGGTGGAGTTCGTAGGAAATATCGGTAACTTGGATTGACCACTGGCCTTTGACCGACCGAGAAGTCGCTAACTCCCTCTCACTAGAGCTATATTACGAGAGGGGAAACCACTACGAGTTTTTGTCATTGGTACAGGAGATGGCCGTCCCTGGGGAGATCCGAGAGACGACCTCGTTCGATTTCGAGTTTAAAAACGTGGAAAAACAGTACGAAAGCTACCAGGGGATTAACGTGAAGTTGAGGTAATCCACATCCACCACAATCTCCCGCTTTGCCTCAGTGTCCGAGTACTCATTGTCATGTAGATACTTTATTCGGGTGACAGTTTCCCGCAGACTCTCCGATCTCGTGAAGGAGAAGGACTTCTGGGTGTATTCCTACAGAATGCCATTGGACACCAACAACTCGATCAAGATGGAGGTCGGCATAGAAGATTGCCTTCACATCGAGTTCGAATACAACAAATCCAAGTAAATCCATCGCCTGGCCCACCGACGGAAACGTCCACTGACCCAATTTCCTGTTCTGCAGATACCATCTGAAAGACGTCATCGTTGGGAAAATCTATTTCCTACTGGTCCGCATTAAAATCAAACACATGGAGCTGTCGATTATCAGACGAGAGACCACGGGTTCAGGTTCGGTCTTATCCCCACCCACCATTGCCTCTCCTGCGCTAACCTATGGCTGTGTGTAGCTCCCAACCAATACAACGAAAGCGAGAACTTGACCAAATTCGAGATCATGGATGGAGCTCCTATTCGTGGTACAGTGATGAATGTTGGTGAATTTTTGCCTTCCCCATACTAAGCATTGCTTTAAGGGGAGACCATCCCGATCCGGCTGTTCCTTGGCGGCTTCGACTTGACCCCCACCTACAGAGACGTCAACAAGAAATTCTCCACCAGATACTATCTCAACTTGGTCTTGATCGATGAAGAAAACCGTAGATACTTCAAGCAACAGGAGATCACTATCTATAGACGCAGAGGTATATCTAGTTCTAGGCACGATGGATCTGCCACCTACTAACCAGCCTTTCCATAGTGGATGATGGCTTGCCTCCCGTTGAAGGACAAGAGTAATAGAACATTCGTGTTATCCTTGCCAATCTCATGAACTTAATAAAATCAATCTCTATTCATCTTGGTTCTTTTGTCTGAATGAATGGCTCTTTGCTCATCTTGGTTCTTTTGTCTGGATGAATAGCTCTTTGCTCATCTTGGTCCTTTTGTTCGATTGAGCGACGCTCCAGTTTCCGTGTCCACGAATGATGTTTAAGTGCCTGGGGACGAATCGAATAGCGACAGTATCTTGGGTATTTTGAATGTTTTTTAATTATTAATCTTTGGGGATAATTGAGCGGCAGCGAATTACCGCTACTGCTGGGATAATAAATAGTAATGCTATGGGATAATGCTAAGAGGAATCTTTTGGGTTGGGTTCAATTTACATGATGAGTATAAGGATGAATTGAATGATAGTCAAAGGATTTTCGTTAGTAGGTTGAAGGTCGGGAGAAGGTGCGATTAACGCTTGGTCTTTCTGAAGACCCAGATGAATACAATGGTGACGAAAATGTTGAAGGCCCAGAATCCGATGGTGATGCCAAGGTTTCTCCAGCGATGGCTGAAGTCCCAGCCCAAGGTGGCGGTGAAGTCCTGGCCGTTGGTGTATGGACAGTAGCTACACAGTCCGGTGCTGTTGTTGTCAGCCAAGTAGCCCGGTGCTTGCTTGAGGAACTCTGCCGCGTAACTTCCACATGTTTGGCCATCAGGAGCGTAGAATTTGACGAAATCACTTCCCTTGCAGTGAACCTTGAAATCCTGCAACTCATTGACCATCAATCCTTCAAGGAAGTAATGGTAGGGATCAAGCCAGTACATCCATGAACGCCAGAAGGTTGGAAGTCCTTGGGGTGTCATCAGGAGACCGGCAAACAAGTTGAGGAAGGAGTTGAGGAACGAGTTGAAGATAGAGGCCTGGGTAAGTGAGGCAGAGGCTGCTGCAACCATCTGACCGAAGGAGACGGAGAAGAACATGAAGAACAAGAACATAATGAAGTAGTAGCCTTCACGATCGCTGACTGCTTGGAATCCGATGGTCCAGTAGACACAGAACATACACAAAGCCGCGCAAATCACCAGATACGGGAGCTCGACAAGTACAATGGAATATCCGAATGGTCGCCAGCCATAAAGCTTCGAAGCGTACTCACGCTTGAACCACAAACGCTCGGACATAAACTTAGGCTGGGCAAGAACGACGAGAGAGGTACCAAGAACCAAGACTTGGAAAATCGAGAAAATTCTAGCCTGAAGATCCACGGCGGAATCACCAAGCTTCCAGAACGAGAAACCGTTAAGCAAACAGACGACAATAACCTTGGCAAAACGGCCCATGTTGTAATCAGGTGAACGCCACCAGGTCTTGTTCATACGCTTGTAGACCAGCTTGAATTGCTCCCATTCAGTGGTAGCAAATTCCTTGGCATCTGGGTTCTGAGGCTTGATATTCTTCTGGACCTCCTCAAGCTCTTCTTGAATGGCAGCGGCTTCGGGTGAGTCCTTCCAAAGTTGGATCCAGTCAGCCTTGGCCTTTCCGTTGATACCTGCTCCGATACAGTCCAAGATGTACTCCGAGGGGTTAGCCTCGATAGGGCATGGTGGAGCCCCATTGCGTTCGAAGTAGTCCAACATCACTCTGGAGTTCTCTCCGATAGGCCCGAAGTACACGGTCTTGCCACCACGAGCCAATAGGAGTAGGCGGTCAAAGTATTCGAACAGAATCGAGCTTGGCTGATGGATGGTACACACCAAGGGCATTCCGTGGTCGGCCAGCTTGCGCACAAACTTGATGATGTTGTAGGAACTCTGGGCATCCAGTCCGGAGGTGGGCTCATCCAGGAAGAGGATCTTGGGCTTGGCCACCAACTCGATACCGATGGTCAAACGCTTACGCTCTTCCACCGAAATACCAGCACCCGACTCGAGGTCACCGATGAGCGCCTCGGCGATGTGCTCCATCTCCATCAAGTGCAGAATCTCCTCCACGTAGGCATCCTTCTCTTCCTTCGAGACTTCCGGAGGCTGGCGAAGATAAGCAGAGAATCTGAGCGCCTCACGAACAGTGGCCTACATCAGGGCAAGCAGGGGATTAGTCAGCTGTTGAGTGTGCAGGGGTCGTTGTCAAGGTGACGGCTGTGGCGCGACCCATTGGGCGGTGATCCGTGGAGCACCACCTCTGTCCCCACCACAACCACAACCACGCCATCAATGACATATAGATAGAAAGGGTACTTACAGCTGGGTTATGCACATCCATTTGCTCGCAATAGCCGGTGATTCGCTCGAAATCGATTCCAAGTGGCTCGCCATTGAGGTACATTCTACCCTCGATCTCACCAATGGTCTTTCTCTTGGAGAGCACGTCCAGCAGCGTGGTCTTGCCAGCACCGGAGCTGCCCATCAAGGCGGTCATCTCTCCAGGCTTGATCCAGCCACCGATGTCATCGAGGAGTTGTCGCTTTCCGCCCTTCACTGGAACAGTGTAGTTGATGTGCTGCCAGGTGAAGGTGGTGTTTGTGTTGAGGTTCATGGATTGCTTGTCACCGTTCTTCTCCTCGTCAGCCTGTTCTTTGAGCTCCTTCTCTTCAGCCTCGGTATCGTTCTTCTTTGGAGCCATACCCTTCTTGTAAACACTACGAGTAGTACCTCCGTGGGTGAACTCGATCTTTTCGAGGGCGAGGGCGGTGCAAGCAACGAAGAACAACCAGAAGAGGATAACTGCCACGATATCAATACCCATTTGCGAAGTAAGATAGCCATAGGTAGCGTTGAGATAGTCATCGCCTAGTACGGAAAGTTGACCTGGCTGACTACCGGCGATAGTACAGCTCTTGTATTGGGGATTAGTGTAGGTGGGGCCGAATGGGACTGCATCAGTTCCTTCACAGCGGAAAATCAAATCGCGCATTTCATTGGAAAGCAATGCCTTGAAACCGTAAGCCATCGGATTGATCCAGTAAATCCACATCAACCAAGGGTGCATTTGCGGATAGGGAATAAGATAGCCGGCGTAACAGAGTAGAGCGATCCAAACAGTACCAGACAACTGACTGGCAATGAAGTAGTTCTTGGAAACGGCACCGCACAAACGATAGTACGCTGTCATACACATGGAGATCATAAACACACAGAACCAGTAGAAGAAGAATTTGTCCGCACGGAGGTCAAGCCCAAACATGAAGTAACTGCAGAGGGTAAACACAATCGACTGCATAATGTTAACTGGGATATCGCAGATCACTTGAGCGATATGGAAAGAGGAAGGATGGTACATGGCGTAGGCCTTATGCTTCTGCAGAATACCACGTCCTTGCAGGGCGTTTGGAAGTTCGGATTGAGACACGAGCGACATGAAAAGTACCACGGAGAACAGAGCACCACCACGAGAGAATGTTCCGAGACCGGTGAGGGGCATGAGGTAGAAGACTGAGGCGTAGATCAAACCCTTGGATGTCACAGAGAAGGCTCTGGAGACAAGGGAGGCTTTGTCGCCCCAAATCAACTGGAACTGACGGACAATCAATGCCTTGATCTCGGAGGCATAGGATGTGGTGTATGGCGATTTCTTTGGCAATGTCTTTGCCTTTGCTTCACGGAGATGATCCCTGAATTCGTTGGCTGGGTTTGTCTCTTGAATCCAGCGCTCATACTGTTGCATCTCTTCCATGAGAAGTTTGTAGTCAGAGGAGGCGTGGAATGCTTGCTCGAACTCAGCAGCAGTTCTGGGGGTCTTACCCTCCCATCCTGGAGCAACCACTCTCTCGTGAGGATTGGTGATTCCTGTCAAGAAATCGGGTGTGCTCTTACGAGCGGGACATACGAATCCAAGCTCCTCGAAGTACGACTTGGCTCTGTGTACCGGGCCAAAGAAGATGCATCTTCCCTTGTCAAGGATGACCACCTTGTCAAACTGATAGTAGATACTATCCGATGCCTGATAGAATGAGGCAATGGTGGTCTTGTTCAGGGTGTTGCTCATGACACGGAGTGACTTGGCGTAATCGAGGGCACTGGCTGCATCCAAGCCACGAGTACTGCAATCCCAGCAGTTGATGGCACTTCTTGAGGCCATAGCTTCAGCAATGCTAGAAACACAAATGTTAGCAATCAGTCATCAATAGCTAGGAATGGGCCACTGGTCGAGCTAGACTGGGGTGCAGTCTGTCCACAATGCAGCTTCACTTACCTAAGACGCTTTCTTTCACCACCTGACAAACCTCTGACGAACTCGTTACCAACCAAGGTGTTCATCGCCTTGTTGAGCCCGAACATACTTCCAAGCATGTGAAGAATGCTGGATACAAACATGTTGCGGGTCTGGTTGGGGAGACGCCTGCCGGGAGTTTTCGTCTTCAAGGCAAACTTCAAAGTCTGAGACACGGTCAGAGTAGGATAGTGCACATCTTCTTCCATCACGTACACACTATCACCACGGTATTTCTTGAATTCCTCTGCTGGGACACCGCCGTAGGATACCTCACCAGAAACAGCCTTGTAGTCGGCGGTGTTGTTGGCAATCACTCTCAGGAAGGTGGTACATCCAGATCCTGGACGACCCAAAACCAGAAGCATCTCACCATCTTTACAGAATCCAGTAATATTATGGAGGATATCGAAATCGGTACCGCGTTGGCCTTTGCGGATCCAATTCATAGGATTGATCCAATGCCCGATGATTTCCAAGGGGGTGAACAAATCGGAGATGTGAGAGGCATCGGCTCCCTCACCCACCACAGTCAGGTTTCTAAAGGTCACCCCCATTCTCTTGCGCTTGATTCCTTCCTTGTCACTAGCATTGGTGGTCTCGGTCAGGAAATCAGCCAAATCGAAGTCCGGGGGCTCAGCTCCACCTTTCTCGGGTTCGGCACCTAGCTTACTGTGCTTTGTTGCGATACGCTGGAGGGCGGTTTCTCTTGTGAGAGTTCTTCCCAAGTCCTTGAATTCCTGCTCGGCTGACTCGACGTTCACCATACTGCGGCCACCCCATTGACCTCCGGTGGCTCGTTCACCGCTTTCGATCATGGTCAGCTCGTCAGCTTCGTCTCTCAGCTGGGACTTCTTGTCGTTTGGCTCAGGATCCTCGTTTTCGTTGGTAGGCTTCATTATGGTATTAGAGATAGGAAAGAGAAATCGATGGCGTCTATGTAGTAAATAAATGAACTCCGAGGGATTGAAGAGCAATGCCCTTGTAGAAATTAGTGAATGGAATGTTTTCGAACTTCAACACACAACTTTCGGCCACTTATATACTTTCACAAGGAGAGATGACTGCGTCAACCACCATGCAGCCGACGCCATATCCAGCTACTCTCGTAATCTTTACGCTGAAGGGCAGTTGCTCGGGTGTAACCACCCGCTTTCCTCATACAGGGTTGCTGGCTATGTAAAATCAATTGTACCGATCTCATGTGGAATTGCTAGGCCTCGGTTAAATGCGGCACCAGTGACTCACTCCGATATTGTATATCATCTAACCCTAAGCAAATAAATGTACTGTATTATTGTATTCACCAATATAAATACAGATCTCAATCAATGAGCTCATGCAAGTCAATTGCAAATACACTTTCAACTTAATTGAACCGAAATTCAGTTGACTTATTTGGCAAGAGGTAACACAATTAATTGGATCTTCTCCCCGATATATTCCTTACTTGTCCCTACCGTAACCCTTGATATTCCTGATCATTCAGTGTTCCAAGCTTCACATTCCCTAACAGAGTGTACGAGGAGACGGGAATGGGTTTGACATGTTCAATGATTAATATCCATGCCCCATCATGAGACTTCAAGTCAGTTGATCTGAGAACATCATTTATTATTATCTCAAGTACATCTATCTAAATACAAGGCTTAAGGGCCATATTTCTAACGCGCATTTTTACGGAAGACCCATACTAAAATCACTGCCATGCACAGATTAAAACACCAGAATGCGATGATGAGGCCAGCATTTCTCCATCGGTGCTCAAATGACCATCCAAGTGGTGCGGTGAAGTCCTGGCCATAGGTGTATGGGCAGTAGCGACAAACATCAGTCGCATTGCTGTTCGCCAGATACCCCGGTGCCACCTTTAAGAACTCGCCCGCGTAGCTTCCACAAGACTGGCCAGAAGGGGCAAAGAACCTTACATAATCGGACTCTTTGCAGTTGACTTTGAAATCTTGCAACTCGTTCACCATCAGACCTTCCAAAAAGTAATGGTACGGATCAATCCAGTACATCCAGGAGCGCCAGAAGGTTGGAAGTCCTTGCGGCGGCATCAGTAGACCTGAGAATAAACTAAGGAACGAGTTCAAAAAGGAGTTGAAGATAGAGGCTTGTGTGAGCGAAGTGGAGGCAGCTGCGATCATTTGTCCGAACGAGGTACAGAAGCACATGAAGAATACAAACATAATGTAGTAGTATCCTTGACGATCGCTGTTATCTTGGAAGCCAACTGTCCAATAGACACAGAACATACACAGTGCCGCACAGATGAACATGAAAGGTATCTCCACCAGAACTATAGAAATCCCGAATGGTCGCCAACCGTAGAATTTTGAGGCGTACTCCCGTTTGAACCATTGTCTTTCTCCAATGAATTTAGGCTGGGAGAGTACCACAAGTGATGTTCCAAGAACCAAGATTTGGAAGATCGAGTTGATTCTAGCTTGTAGATCGATAACAGAATCGCCAAGTTTCCAGAAGGAAAACCCGTTGAGTAATCCAACCACCGCCACCTTTGCTAACCGTCCCACATTGTAATCAGGAGAGCGCCACCAGGTCTTGTTCATACGCTTGTAGACCAGCTTGAATTGCTCCCACTCACCAGATGCAAACTCTCTTGCATCTGGGTTCTGAGGCTTGATATTCTTCTGGACCTCCTCAAGCTCTTCCTGAATGGCAGTGGCTTCGGGTGAGTCCTTCCAAAGTTGGATCCAGTCAGCCTTGGCCTTTCCGTTGATACCTGCTCCGATACAGTCCAAGATGTACTCCGAGGGGTTAGCCTCGGTAGGGCATGGTGGAGCCCCATTGCGTTCGAAGTAGTCCAACATCACTCTGGAGTTCTCTCCGATAGGCCCGAAGTACACGGTCTTGCCACCACGAGCCAATAGGAGTAGGCGATCAAAGTATTCGAACAGAATCGAGCTTGGCTGATGGATGGTACACACCAAGGGCATTCCGTGGTCGGCCAGCTTGCGCACAAACTTGATGATGTTGTAGGAACTCTGGGCATCCAGTCCGGAGGTGGGCTCATCCAGGAAGAGGATCTTGGGCTTGGCCACCAACTCGATACCGATGGTCAAACGCTTACGCTCTTCCACCGAAATACCAGCACCCGACTCGAGGTCACCGATGAGCGCCTCGGCGATGTGCTCCATCTCCATCAAGTGCAGAATCTCCTCCACGTAGGCATCCTTCTCTTCCTTCGAGACTTCCGGAGGCTGGCGAAGATAAGCAGAGAATCTGAGCGCCTCACGAACAGTGGCCTACATCAGGGACAAGCAGGGGATTAGTCAGCTGTTGAGTGTGCAGGGGTCGTTGTCAAGGTGACGGCTATGGTGCGACCCATTGGGCGGTGATCCGTGGAGCACCACCTCTGTCCCCACCACAACCACAACCACGCCATCAAGGACATATAGATAGAAAGGGTACTTACAGCTGGGTTATGCACATCCATTTGCTCGCAATAGCCGGTGATTCGCTCGAAATCGATTCCAAGTGGCTCGCCATTGAGGTACATTCTACCCTCGATCTCACCAATGGTCTTTCTCTTGGAGAGCACGTCCAGCAGCGTGGTCTTACCAGCACCGGAGCTGCCCATCAAGGCGGTCATCTCTCCAGGCTTGATCCAGCCACCGATGTCATCGAGGAGTTGTCGCTTTCCGCCCTTCACTGGAACAGTGTAGTTGATGTGTTGCCAGGTGAAGGTGGTGTTTGTGTTGAGGTTCATGGATTGCTTGTCACCGTTCTTCTCCTCGTCAGCCTGTTCTTTGAGCTCCTTCTCTTCGGCCTCGGTATCGTTCTTCTTTGGAGCCATACCCTTCTTGTAAACACTACGAGTGGTCCCTGCACGCGTGAACTCGATCTTTTCGAGAGCAAGGGCGGTACAAGCAACAAACAGCACCCAAAACAAAAGAACGGCGATAATGCTGACTGCCATCTGGCCCGAAGTGAAATTGTAAGAGGCCTTCAAATAATCATCCCCTGGAATATATAACCGACCAGGTTTTGAACCGGCAAAGGTGCAGCTTTTGAAATTATCTTGAGTGTATGTCGGACCGTAGGGGATGGCCTCTTCTCCCGTACAGCTGAAATCCTGGTCTCTCATTTCATTCCCCATTAATGCTTTGTATCCGTAGGCCATCGGATTTATCCAGTAAACCCAGATCAACCAGGGATGCATTTGAGAGTAGGGGATCAAATACCCAGAATAACATAGGAAAATGATCCAGATTGTGCTGGACAATTGACTGGCCAAAAAGTAATTTTTGGATATGGCCCCGCACAGCCGAAAATAGGCGGTCATGCACATCGCCACCGCCCATAATGTGAACCAGTAGAAGAAGAATTTGTCCGCGCGAAGATCAAGTCCAAACATGAAGTAACTACAGAAGGTGAAAACCATACTTTGCATGATGGCTATAGGGATATCGCTTATTACCTGTGCCACATGGAATGATGATGGGTGATACATCGCGTAGGCCTTGTGCTTTTGAAGGATGGTTCGACCCTTCAGAGCATTTGGTAACTCTGATTGTGATATCATTGACATGAACAGGATTACCGAAAAGAGCGCACCGCCACGCGAGAACGCTCCTAGGCCGTTAAGTTGCATTAGATAGAAGACTGAGGCGTAGATTAGGCCCTTGGATGTCACAGAAAAGGCTCTAGAAACAAGAGAGGCTTTGTCACCCCAAATCAACTGGAACTGACGAATGAGCAGCGCCTTGGTCTCCGAAATATAGGATGTGGTATATGGCGATTTCTTTGGCAGTGTCTTTGCTTTTGCTTCACGGAGATGATCCCTGAATTCGTTGGCTGGGTTTGTCTCTTGAATCCAGCGCTCATACTGTTGCATCTCTTCCATGAGAAGTTTGTAGTCAGAGGAGGCGTGGAATGCTTGCTCGAACTCAGCAGCAGTTCTGGGGGTCTTGCCCTCCCATCCTGGAGCAACCACTCTCTCGTGAGGATTGGTGATTCCTGTCAAGAAATCGGGTGTGCTCTTACGAGCGGGACATACGAATCCAAGCTCCTCGAAGTACGACTTGGCTCTGTGTACCGGGCCAAAGAAGATGCATCTTCCCTTGTCAAGGATGACCACCTTGTCAAACTGATAGTAGATACTATCCGATGCCTGATAGAATGAGGCAATGGTGGTCTTGTTCAGGGTGTTGCTCATGACACGGAGTGACTTGGCGTAATCGAGGGCACTGGCTGCATCCAAGCCACGAGTACTGCAATCCCAGCAGTTGATGGCACTTCTTGAGGCCATAGCTTCAGCAATGCTAGAAACACAAATGTTAGCAATCAGTCATCAATAGCTAGGAATGGGCCACTGGTCGAGCTAGACTGGGGTGCAGTCTGTCCACAATGCAGCTTCACTTACCTAAGACGCTTTCTTTCACCGCCTGACAAGCCTCTGACGAACTCGTTGCCAACCAAGGTGTTCATCGCCTTGTTGAGCCCGAACATACTTCCAAGCATGTGAAGAACGTTGGATACAAACATGTTGCGGGTCTGGTTGGGGAGACGCTTGCCGGGAGTTTTCGTCTTCAAGGCAAACTTCAAAGTCTGAGACACGGTCAGAGTAGGATAGTGCACATCTTCTTCCATTACATACATACTCTCCCCCCTATAGTGGCTAAATTCATCTGCCTGAACACCACCATAAGCCAGTGCTCCCTCCACTGCTTTATACTCCTTGCGCTTATTAGCAATCACTCTCAAGAAGGTAGTACACCCGGATCCTGGACGACCCAACACCAGAAGCATCTCACCATCTCTTACGAAGCCGGTAATATCATGGAGAATATTGAAGTCGGTACCACGCTGCGACTTGGTAAGCCATTTGAGTGGGTTTAACCATCTCCCAATTACTTCAAACGGCGTCGTCAAATCGGAAATATGAGTGGCATCAGCTCCCTCGCCCACCACCGTTAGATTTCTAAATGTCACCCCCATACGTTTCCCTTTGATCCCTTCTTTTTTATAGCTGTCAGCCGCGGTTTGCAGGAAATCCTTCAGATTAAATTCCATCTCTTGTTCTTCTGCCGCATTAGTTTGGATAGTCCTGCTTTGCTTTAGAATACTCTCGCGAGTTAATGTACGGCTCAAGTGCTTGTAATGGGCTTCGGCTGTCTCTACATCCACTACACTTTGTTCACCCCACATCCCGGTAGAGCCCCTTTCACCTGTTTCCACTATAGTAAGCTCATCGTTGTTCGTCAGATCTGTGGCGGATGATTTTTCGTTTTCAGTCTCCATGCTGGATGAGGCTGGCAGGGTTGGAACGAACAAACCTGCGACCATTTATACTCTCAGGCTCTCCAGGTTAAGGAGTACTCGCACCCATGATTGGTTTGTAAGGTATTTTGTATTCACGTTTTCAGAACCCGGTTGCCATCTCCAACACTTGAGAAAATATTCTAGGAGCGTTGTGCTACCTTTGATGTTCTGCGTTAGTAAGAATTGGGCTTGCCAGTAACAATTGAGTGCCCTCCCTAATGCCACCGTTCGATCATCTGGTGGCCCCTCCTCCAATTAGCCAGCCAGCAAATTGACCAGATCCATATGCTGAAGTGGTTTTGAAATTTAACTTCATTTAACTTCAGCTTGATTCCTATTTGGGAGATGTGGAACTGGCCCTTCGATCGGCAGTTTCTGTTAAGCCATGGAACCGATATGCGGGAAATTGGATCGTCCGAAATTAAACTACTTGGCTATAGAAATTTACACTCCTTGTCGGGGCAGCAGTTGACCCGAGGTGCCTAATAAAAACCGAAGTTTCAGCTTACTTTCGCATTAAACTAAATAGCAGTTGCGACCATCGTACATAGTTATGGTCTGATGTGTGGATCTATTAAGCGACTCCTGTTGAAGATCTCTATCATTGGCCAGGGCGAAAATCCCACCTTCGTTTAACCGCCTACACATTGATGAAATAGGCGCACCCGTGCGTCTCAGACTTGATTCTAATGAGCATCTGGCAATTTACTTCTGCCATCTCCACTCCGCGGGCTAATTGAATTCATCCATCATCGTACTCCTGACTTACCAAAGTGCCACGGAACCTTTTATTCTTCATATGGGGATGGTGTAATCATTAGTCATGGTCCACCTGCGTAGGTCTATCGGTTCGTGGTCCATCTAGCTTGAGAAAATGGCTGGGTTAGTGTTTAAGTTTAACCTTCAAATTAATCGCATCCAGAACCAAGTTAGTCTTCGCCTCCTTAACTCAAAAGCTAAACAAATAAGCTAAGCTGACGTAAAAGCGATTTTGTAACTCTAAGATAGAGCCATCGCCATATATAACCATTTGGCAGCGAGGCTTGATACCGCGTTGCGGAATTTGAAAACGATTTCCATTTAATGACGACTACATGGGTTCGTGGCCGTAGTAGGCAAGGTTCTTCCTCACTAAGTTGACGAGCACTGAGAATAGAATGCTTCTTTTCTTCACTGATATACGAGAAGGTGCAAGTTGGATTATCTTGGCTAATCGGCAAGTAAAAGCACCTTTTGGCAAGGTAGACTATCGTGGAATCTGCATATCCGAGGCTAGCATCAATTAGCCATAAATGGAGTCTATGCTCGAAGTATCCACGGAATACCCATATGTTCCAAATCCCTTTCCTATCTCGGCAAAGTAAAAGGATTTGGAATAGCACACTCCAAATCAGACCATTGAGGAATACTTGGGAGCCGATTAACCACTTCGGCTATTCAACACGTGTAGCACCTCCGGAGCCACCCCATAGATAACAAAGCGATTGCTTGAAAAATCCAGGTTCCCGAATTAATCAGTTGGTGATCGAAGGGCTTTTAGGTTTTGGATTTGATCGGCGGGTAAAATCCTACGAATCGTAGGTTCTCATTACTGGGATGCCATGAAGGGTAAAAATTGTTAATCAAATGAATGCCTGCCCGATCAATGCCAGCCGATAGGCACTCCAAGTCTATACCGATATCATCGTCACATATCAAGCCAGTATGTATGCGGATGCGTAAATAGCACCAATACTCATTCCGTTAGGTGCGGATGGTGCCCTTCATCTCCTTATATAGTAAGTGTCTACTGTGTTTTCGGATAAACTTATTTTTAGCCAGAAATAAGATTTATTTCTAACCGTGACGAACCCGAAATTTGGAAAACATTGGTATGATATTCTGTACTGTATTGCGCATCGATAAGGGTGTTGTGAAATCCGATAACATGGTTGATATTGACGATGGTCAGAGAGTCATCTTCCATCCCGGTAGAATACTCGGGGAATGAAGATAAAAAGAATACTCTCATATAGTACCAGAGCCTAAGCCAATTCATCTATTGTGAAAATATATATGGGAGATACCTAGCGGCCTATTAAAAGCCAAGTGGAAGCCATCTAGTTGAGTATCTGCACTCTTTAGTGAAATCTCACATCCGAAACTCGGAATCAAGTCTCTGCTAATGGGGACAATAGATTCGTAAATGAGGGGTGACATTCCATTTTAGTGGACATTTATAGCACTTTCGTCATTGGGAATTGGGAAATCGTTTGTTGTGTCCGCTGGTGAGTGGTATATTTACCAAATCTAGGAATCATGAATATATTAGTAATTACTATTTGGGTTGTAAGGATGAACTTTTTGGGACTGGCCCTCGTGAAATCGGGATTAGACTGTGACTGAGTTGACATTTGGAAAACTATCAGTGAAACCAAGCTCAATATCGGAATGACAACAACAAATCGGCATAGACGAGTGTTCGAGGTTCGCTGATTACAGAATCTACCTCGGAGCTGGGTGGGGTATATATAGAGCAGGATGTGCAGTACAACACATCAACCTGTAAATTATAGAAATCTCCTCTCGCATAATCGACCCTACCCGGTCTTGAGAGCTTAATAATCTCCTCTACAATAGACTTGATTTTCAAGAAACTAATAATTCCACACTATGGAAAACGAAATAGACGATCAGACCCGCTCCGAAAAGGAAGACTGTGGTGGTGTTGATGAATTGACCATGGTTGAAAGCGGTGAACGAGCCACCGGAGGTCAATGGGGTGGCCGCAGTATGGTGAACGTCGAGTCAGCCGAGCAGGAATTCAAGGACTTGGGAAGAACTCTGACAAAAGAAACTGCATTGCATCGTATCGCGACAAAGCATAGTAAGCTTGGTGCCGAACCCGAGAAAGGTGGAGCTGAGCCCCCGGACTTCGATTTGGCTGATTTCCTGACCGAGACCACCAATGCTAGTGACAAGGAAGGAATCAAGCGCAAGAGAATGGGGGTGACCTTTAGAAACCTGACTGTGGTGGGTGAGGGAGCCGATGCCTCTCACATCTCCGATTTGTTCACCCCCTTGGAAATCATCGGGCATTGGATCAATCCTATGAGATTATTCCGCAAAGAGCAACGTGGTACCGATTTCGATATCCTCCATAATCTTACCGGGTTCTGCAGAGATGGTGAGATGCTTCTGGTTTTGGGTCGTCCAGGATCTGGATGTACCACCTTCCTGAGAGTGATTGCCAACAACACCGCCGACTACAAGGCTGTGACAGGCGAGGTAGCTTACGGCGGTGTCCCAGCAAAGGAATTCAAGAAATACCGTGGTGATAGTGTGTACGTGATGGAAGAAGATGTGCACTATCCTACTCTGACCGTGTCTCAGACTTTGAAGTTTGCCTTGAAGACGAAAACTCCCGGCAAGCGTCTCCCCAACCAGACCCGCAACATGTTTGTATCCAGCATTCTTCACATGCTTGGAAGTATGTTCGGGCTCAACAAGGCGATGAACACCTTGGTTGGTAACGAGTTCGTCAGAGGTTTGTCAGGTGGTGAAAGAAAGCGTCTTAGGTAAGTGAAGCTGCATTGTGGACAGACTGCACCCCAGTCTAGATCGACCAGTGGTCCATTCCTAGCTATTGGTGGCTGATTGCTAACATTTGTGTTTCTAGCATTGCTGAAGCTATGGCCTCAAGAAGTGCCATCAACTGCTGGGATTGCAGTACTCGTGGCTTGGATGCAGCCAGTGCCCTCGATTACGCCAAGTCACTCCGTGTCATGAGCAACACCCTGAACAAGACCACCATTGCCTCATTCTATCAGGCATCAGAGAGTATCTACTATCAGTTTGACAAGGTGGTCATCCTTGACAAGGGAAGATGCATCTTCTTTGGCCCGGTACACAGAGCCAAGTCGTACTTCGAGGAGCTTGGATTCGTATGTCCCGCTCGTAAGAGCACACCCGATTTCTTGACAGGAATCACCAATCCCCACGAGAGAGTGATTGCTCCAGGATGGGAGGGCAAGACCCCCAGAACTGCTGCTGAGTTCGAGCAAGCATTCCACGCCTCCTCCGACTACAAACTTCTCTTAGAAGAGATGCAACATTACGAACGTTGGATAGAAGAGCAACACCCAGCTGATGAATTCAAGGATCATCTCCGTGAAGCAAAGGCAAAGACATTGCCAAAGAAATCGCCATACACCACATCCTATGCCTCCGAGATCAAGGCATTGATTGTCCGTCAGTTCCAGTTGATTTGGGGTGACAAAGCCTCCCTTGTCTCCAGAGCCTTCTCTGTGACATCCAAGGGTTTGATCTACGCCTCAGTCTTCTACCTCATGCCCCTCACCGGTCTCGGAACATTCTCTCGTGGTGGTGCTCTGTTCTCCGTGGTACTTTTCATGTCGCTCGTGTCTCAATCCGAACTTCCAAACGCCCTGCAAGGACGTGGTATTCTGCAGAAGCATAAGGCCTACGCCATGTACCATCCTTCCTCTTTCCATATCGCTCAAGTGATCTGCGATATCCCAGTTAACATTATGCAGTCGATTGTGTTTACCCTCTGCAGTTACTTCATGTTTGGGCTTGACCGCCGTGCGGACAAATTCTTCTTCTACTGGTTCTGTGTGTTTATGCTCTCCATGTGTATGACAGCGTACTATCGTTTGTGCGGTGCCGTTTCCAAGAACTACTTCATTGCCAGTCAGTTGTCTGGTACTGTTTGGATCGCTCTACTCTGTTACGCCGGCTACCTTATTCCTCATCCGCAAATGCACCCTTGGTTGGTATGGGTATACTGGATCAATCCGATGGCTTACGGTTTCAAGGCATTGCTTTCCAACGAAATGCACGATATATACTTTAGTTGCGAAGGAGTTGATGCCGTCCCGTATGGTCCTACCTACACTAATCCGCAATATAGAAGCTGCACTATAGCTGGAAGTCAACCTGGTCACCTCACTGTGCTAGGCGATGACTATCTCAAGGCTACCTATGGTTATCTTACCTCGCAAAGAGGAATCGATATCGTGGCAGTTATCCTCTTCTGGTTGTTCTTCGTTGCTTGCACCGCCCTCGCCCTCGAAAAGATCGAGTTCACCCACGGAGGTACTACTCGTAGTGTTTACAAGAAGGGTATGGCTCCAAAGAAGAACGATACCGAGGCCGAAGAGAAGGAGCTCAAAGAACAGGCTGACGAGGAGAAGAACGGTGACAAGCAATCCATGAACCTCAACACAAACACCACCTTCACCTGGCAACACATCAACTACACTGTTCCAGTGAAGGGCGGAAAGCGACAACTCCTCGATGACATCGGTGGCTGGATCAAGCCTGGAGAGATGACCGCCTTGATGGGCAGCTCCGGTGCTGGCAAGACCACGCTGCTGGACGTGCTCTCCAAGAGAAAGACCATTGGTGAGATCGAGGGTAGAATGTACCTCAATGGCGAGCCACTTGGAATCGATTTCGAGCGAATCACCGGCTATTGCGAGCAAATGGATGTGCATAACCCAGCTGTAAGTACCCTTTCTATCTATATGTCATTGATGGCGTGGTTGTGGTTGTGGTGGGGACAGAGGTGGTGCTCCACGGATCACCGCCCAATGGGTCGCGCCACAGCCGTCACCTTGACAACGACCCCTGCACACTCAACAGCTGACTAATCCCCTGCTTGCCCTGATGTAGGCCACTGTTCGTGAGGCGCTCAGATTCTCTGCTTATCTTCGTCAGCCTCCGGAAGTCTCGAAGGAAGAGAAGGATGCCTACGTGGAGGAGATTCTGCACTTGATGGAGATGGAGCACATCGCCGAGGCGCTCATCGGTGACCTCGAGTCGGGTGCTGGTATTTCGGTGGAAGAGCGTAAGCGTTTGACCATCGGTATCGAGTTGGTGGCCAAGCCCAAGATCCTCTTCCTGGATGAGCCCACCTCCGGACTGGATGCCCAGAGTTCCTACAACATCATCAAGTTTGTGCGCAAGCTGGCCGACCACGGAATGCCCTTGGTGTGTACCATCCATCAGCCAAGCTCGATTCTGTTCGAATACTTTGATCGCCTACTCCTATTGGCTCGTGGTGGCAAGACCGTGTACTTCGGGCCTATCGGAGAGAACTCCAGAGTGATGTTGGACTACTTCGAACGCAATGGGGCTCCACCATGCCCTACCGAGGCTAACCCCTCGGAGTACATCTTGGACTGTATCGGAGCAGGTATCAACGGAAAGGCCAAGGCTGACTGGATCCAACTTTGGAAGGACTCACCCGAAGCCGCTGCCATTCAAGAAGAGCTTGAGGAGGTCCAGAAGAATGTCAAGCCCCAGAACCCAGATGCTAGAGAGTTTGCCACCGGTGAGTGGGAGCAATTCAAGCTGGTCTACAAGCGTATGAACAAGACCTGGTGGCGTTCACCTGATTACAACATGGGCCGTTTTGCCAAGGTTATTGTCGTCTGTCTCTTCAATGGTTTCTCGTTCTGGAAGCTTGGCGATGCCGCCGTGGATCTTCAGGCTAGAATTTTCTCGATTTTCCAAATCTTGGTTCTTGGTACCTCTCTCGTCGTTCTTGCCCAGCCTAAGTTTATGTCCGAGCGTTTGTGGTTCAAGCGTGAGTACGCTTCGAAGCTTTATGGCTGGCGTCCATTCGGATATTCCATTGTACTTGTCGAGCTCCCGTATCTCGTGGTTTGCGCGGCTTTGTGTATGTTCTGTGTCTACTGGACCATCGGATTCCAGGCACTCACCGATCGTGAAGGCTACTACTTCATTATGTTCTTGTTCTTCATGTTCTTCTCCGTCTCCTTCGGTCAGATGGTTGCAGCAGCCTCTGCCTCACTTACCCAGGCCTCTATCTTCAACTCGTTCCTCAACTCCTTCCTCAACTTGTTTGCCGGTCTCCTGATGACACCCCAAGGACTTCCAACCTTCTGGCGTTCATGGATGTACTGGCTTGATCCCTACCACTACTTCCTCGAAGGATTGATGGTCAATGAGTTGCAGGATTTCAAGGTTCACTGCAAGGGAAGTGATTTCGTCAAATTCTACGCTCCTGATGGCCAAACATGTGGAAGTTACGCGGCAGAGTTCCTCAAGCAAGCACCAGGCTACTTGGCTGACAACAACAGCACCGGACTGTGTAGCTACTGTCCATACACCAACGGCCAGGACTTCACCGCCACCTTGGGCTGGGACTTCAGCCATCGCTGGAGAAACCTTGGCATCACCATCGGATTCTGGGCCTTCAACATTTTCGTCACCATTGTATTCATCTGGGTCTTCAGAAAGACCAAGCGCTAATTGTTTATTTCGACCTTATTGAGCCGTACATATTAGATATCACACTTAGTCTTATTAATATCAGCCATTTTCTCATAGATTGATATACTTCAACCTGTATTATTTATCAATCAATAAATCTTATTGATCCAAGTGAAATTATCATTTGAATTCTCCGCCCCCTATTCTGCAGATATCCCTGAAGAAGACACATGAAATGAACAATACGAAATTAATGTGACCCGTCGACTACGTTAATGAATTCGAGTACATCTGGCGAATAGTAAGGATGGTTGATGCCAGCCAAGAGCTTATCCCAACAAGCAGCAGTTCCAAAACGGACCATGCAGTGTAACCCCACCTTCAATGTTGTATCCATTATATGAGATCTGCAGGTATATGCTTTTAACCAAAACTGGCTAAACAATTAGCAAGTTGTAAGCTAAAGCAGGCTGTCCTCTAAAGGTGATAGTGTAGAAAATCCTGCGTTTCCGAGACATTTCTTCGCCCAAAATTATTCCATTCAATGGCTGCAGAATTCCCGTTTCTGTTAAATGAATTGAAAGCTGAAACATCATGTGTGGCGGGTAAGCCAATGGCTGGACTCGAGTATATAAGACGCCATGAAGATCTCACGGTAGTGGACCGCTTCTAAACTTGCTCATACGCAAGCGACATATCACTGATATCCGTGAACTGGAGTAACTCTAATCAAGTGTCTTTGGATCGCTACCACGGAAACACTATGGATCAACTTCAGGTGAATCTTCTGGCTAGCACTGGATACATCCAGGAGTCATTCGCTTCTCTCTTCCAGGCCAGCCAAGGCATCGGGGTTGTCTACCCTTTAATAAAGCCCGCCGTTCCGGATCACCCTGAGCAAGATTCCGTCAAGGTCGCTGAATTGCCAAAGACCGCCAAAGTCTAAAATCCCCCGATGATATTTTGCTATTCACTCCGCTTATCTAAAACAATGTGTGTGTCCTAGTATCCTCTTGGTTTGTTTGCGCGTACAACTTGATAGATGTTTTTTCCTTCTCGTAATTCCCCCTGACCACCTCGTTCGATGAGTGCCCTTGTTAACAGTAAACCACAGTGCCAACATTTGCGAGTATTCAAGGGATTATTATTAGGGATGGTTGGGCTGATCTCCTTTGTACAGGAATACCATTGGTTTGAAGAATGTACATATATACAAGTCTAAGGAGTATATTCAAAAACCTGATTGGCATCAAGCGCGAAATTCACTCGAATTCTAGGCGGGTTGGGCTGGAAGAGTACAGACTGGTCCCCTTCGGACCGCTGCCGACGCAGTTGGGCCCGCATTTCCCGTGACTCGCGTTCTTCACGGGCCCTCCACATTCTTAGCTGGGCTTCTCGTTTGGATTTTCGTGCTTGTTTTTCTAGTTGAGTTGATTTGGAAGGGAATGGGTACTCCGGGTCGGGGCTCTGCTCCTTTTTGGCGGAGGGAATATACTCATCGGCGGAAGTTAAGTCTATAGGGAGGCTTGACGAGCACCCAGGTATAACACTGGGCGCTGAGCAGGAAATATTCTGGGACGATGCCGAATCACATTGTTGCCTCGACCCCATACTACAAGGGTTTCTCCACGTCGAACTTAGGATCAGTGTTTCCCTCGCTGGTTTGCTCAAGACATATCACCTCCAATGTCTCCGTTAGCAACTGCATCTGATTTTTCGAAAACTGGCTTAGTTAAACCATCATTAACTTCACAATATGCCTTGGTAAGAATCTCACATGAACTGCAATACCTTGAGGGTAAATTTTCCATCGTGACGCTCAAAAAATCCAGTTGGTTTCTGAACATCGTCCATCAGGGCAGAAAAAAGTGCCAGGTAAGAATTCCGGCCTCTGTGCGTGAAGCGTTATTCAAAAGCTATTTGAATCCTGGCCATGTGGGAAATGCTTACGATATTCGCTTCAGCTCTCTCCTGGATATGTCCTGTAGGATTTCAGCTGCAGTCCAAAGTTTGCTTTTATCCAAGGAGTCCTTCATCACTAGAACTGCACACTCCACCCATGTTCTGGGCATGTTCTTGTTTCTAATCCTCTGAATATCTTGTAGGAACTTTGAAGAGTAGTATTTCCGCAGGCAGGTATCAATGTGTTGGATCTGTGTGTCAGCACGCGGGACAACAAAAACACCAATTGAGGCTCCAACCTATGAAGCATCGAGTAGCAAGACATATGGATATTTTTCAAATGCGCTTTTGGGAGATTTGGCAATTCCCATCGTGATCAAGAAAAAAATTCGTTCCTGGAGCTCTCATCAACCGACAAGTATCGTTCTGTAGCATACAGACAGCTCTCAGACAACCACGAGTGCTTTTTCCAATATTCAGTAGGACCTTGTGAATATGTCCTTCCCAAAAGAAGCCACGGCACCTATACGCGAGCAAATTCAAGACCCTCGTCTGATTGGGAAATACAGAAGAAGAGTGCTCTCGGCCGAGTCTCTAAAGCCCACGCTCACCTCGAAATTCATTGGGTTTTTTGCCACCACTTTTTCTATCGGCATATTTGGCTATTTTGTGCTGTATCACGATTTCGGCATGGAGTACCATTGCTTCACTCCGGTTAGTTTTCCGTCATTGATTGTTTCCACCAGGACCGGTAATAACTTGTCTTTATCAGATACGTAGATGGGCCCATAGAAAACGCCTGGAGTTCTGGACCTTATCTTCCGAGGAGGAGAAAGAGCTACGAGAACAAGGGAAACTGTAGTTCCCATTTCATACATGCATTCCCATATCCGCACAAGCAAGAACTCGCTTCTTTCGATCTCACTTGGCTCTACCGGTCTCTTAAACCATTCATTTCACTTGTAATACTAATAAATGTGCTTTATTCGTGTAATTAATGGCCCTTTTCACATGGGTAAATTCGGCAAGTGGATGCGAGTCAAACAAGGTTCAATGGGTTGCTTACGTGCTCAGGCCGTTTGGCTAATGAACTTCAGGATAGATTCGTGTGCTAGATGCATCAGATAGATTTGCTGACAATTTACCCATTGTAGTGGCAGACGTAATCGAAAGCCCCTATTTCGTGGTTTAAAATCCATATCTCCTTGCAGCCGCATAGTTCGTAATGGCCATGATAATTCTATGGGGGTCAAATAATTGGATATTACCCATTGGTCAGTGCTGAGGTGGGACTGTGACTGCCATATTATTGAGATACCAACTTGTTGGAATGGGCCATCTTATTGGTTTGGTACCAAAGGATTAAAGCCATCCTCCAGGTAAGGAACATTTGTTATCCCAGTAACTCTCAGCACGCTCGATAGAAACCACCCACAGTCCGTACCATCATGTCAGACCAAGATACTTTTCTCTTTACTTCGGAATCTGTTGGCGAGGGCCATCCTGGTAAGCATGTTGAGTTAGCGTTTTTGCTTGGGTGTGGGAAATGAACTCTTTGTGGTGTAGACAAAATATGCGACCAAATCTCCGACGCTATACTTGATGCCTGTCTTGAGCAGGATCCGTATTCGAAAGTGGCCTGCGAGGCCGCAAGTAAAACGGGCATGATCATGGTGCTTGGCGAGATCACAACCAAAGCCAACCTCGACTTCCAGGCCCTTGTTCGCAGAACAGTCCGTGATATCGGCTACACAGATTCCGAGCTAGGTACTTTAGAATCCTCTGGTCAAGGGATAGACACAGACGTATTGAACCACACTGAACTTCTCGTAGGTTTCGACTATAAGACATGTAATGTTCTAATTGCCGTAGAGCAACAATCCCCTGACATTGCGCAAGGCTTGGTGCGGGTCAGTGAGAACATTGAGGATATTGGCGCAGGTGATCAGGGAATAATGTTTGGCTATGCCACGGACGAGACCAAGGAGCTGATGCCGCTTACCATCATGCTGTCACATCAATTGAACATGAAGTTGAGTGAGTTGCGTAGGGATGGGACTCTACCGTGGCTACGCCCAGACACCAAGACACAGGTAACAGTTGAATACAAGAATGACCATGGTGCCATGGTTCCTCTTCGAGTTGACACCGTGGTCATTTCCACTCAACACGCTCCGGAGGTTGACAATGATACTATCCGTAGCAAACTGAAGGAGCATGTCATTGAGAAGGTCATACCCAGACAGTTTGTGGACGAGAAGACTGTTTATCATTTGAACCCTTCAGGGAAATTTATTATCGGCGGGCCGCAAGGAGATGCTGGTTTGACGGGACGTAAAATCATTGTCGATACGTATGGTGGCTGGGGCGCCCACGGGGGAGGAGCCTTTTCAGGGAAAGACTGGTCGAAGGTAGATAGGTCAGCCGCCTACACGGCTCGTTGGATTGCGAAATCTCTTGTTGCAGCGAAGCTGGCTCGCCGTTGCCTTGTTCAGCTTTCATATGCTATTGGGGTTGCCGAGCCCTTGTCTGTGTTTGTAGATACGTATGGTACATCCAAGAAAACCAACGAGGAGCTTTTACAAATTATCCGGGACAATTTCGACCTAAGACCGGGCATCATCGTAAAAGAGCTTGATCTCTGGAAGCCGATCTACCAAAAAACCGCATGCTACGGGCACTTTGGTCGGGAGGAATTTTCTTGGGAAAAACCCAAGAACCTGAAGTTTTAGATACTTCACATCACTTGTTCACTAGCTTGAATCTGTATGCTCCTCCACTGCCCATGATTTACGAAATAAACCGAGTTCTTGCGTACGACAGGATATTCGCTGACGAATCGATAGGCGCATTGATTCTGAATGCTGTTCTTCTCTTGCTATCCCGCTATGTATAGATGTCTCAAATCCAGAGATAGCGAATGTTACACTCAGAAGACTAAAGCCATAATAGTAACTATGTTTTACACCCGTGTTTCCTTATAAAGCCCAGGAACTGTTCCCTGTAGATTGACTTGCCACCTCACACAAATGGCCAAAAGCCTCGTACTCTATATCGCAAACAAAAACTACTCCTCGTGGAGCCTTCGCGCATGGCTCGTTCTTCGGTCACTTAACCTGGATTTCACCACCAAGATGGTATACCTGGATGCGCCAGAAACCGCCAACATACTAAGTAAAATCAGCCCTACTCGCAAGGTTCCAGCCCTGCATATCGGAGCTTCAGAAACGAAACTCTTCGTCGTTTGGGATTCCCTTGGGATAATTGAATACCTTGCAGAGCAAAATCCTCAAGTCTGGCCCGCCGATCATGAAGACAAGGCGATCGCCAAGTGTATTGCCGCTGAAATGCACGCAGGCTTTCCTAATCTCCGACAAACTCTACCTCACAACGTTCGCCAACGGGTACCTGTTTCGGAAGCTGTGCTAAATGACCCTGCTGTCCTGGCTGAAATCGACCGGGTGGTGGAGATTTGGGAACAGCTCCGCAGCAAGGCCCTAGGTAGAGCTGACGACGAGGGCTTCTTGTTCGGGAGATTCACAGCAGCCGACGCTATGTATGCCCCGGTCTGTACGCGCTTCAGAAACCATAGTGTCCCTATTAGAAGCGAGTTGGCAAGAAGCTATATGGACACCATTTTGAACTACGAACCCATGCGTGAATGGGAAGCGGATGCCTTGAAAGAAGAAGTGGTACCAAGACTCGAGCTAATCTGATCCATCATTGGCAATAAATCAGGCATTTTGGCTCCAACCAGGTGCAATCTGAATCTATTTTTAGTTAATCATTTGGTGACCAACACCTCAGATTACTTCAAATAATCCTATTGAAGCTTCGAGACTGGAGAGAATAATTCGATCCAACCTCAATTGTCAGAGACGACGATTCAATCCACTCTCGCACGCTTGATTATGTGGCGTGTCTAGGATGAGACGCATCCCAAGGAGGAGGATGTGGTAGCGATAAATGGACACTCAATGTCCAGTACTCGGGAAGGTCCAAGTAATAATGACCCATCATCCATATGGACGATACGGGATAGTGGTTTTGGCACTTTCAGTAGTAAATGTTTCTCCGATTGGCTAATGATCCATAGCTGGATGGCTGATTTAATTGGCACATGTCAGGATTATATTGTGTGTCGGCTAACAGGCAGTGGGCTTTGAAGTCTTGTCAGTAAGCTACAGTGGAACTGAAGTTTTAAAAAATATGAGAACTCCCAACAGGGGCAACATTGCTCCGTTATGGATCTTGCTATTTTTATGCATCTTACAAACCCCCGCCATTAGAGCTATCAAGCAAACGCTGGTAAGTGTGTTGTTGTAGCGAGGCACTGTTGAAATCAAAGTTGAACCAGACATTGCTTTCCTAGACGGAAAACGATGAGTTTATGCCGTGCCAAGGAATGTATTCCAAGTCAGCCATCCCCAACGGAAAAGATCCATACATCTCTTGTAAGCCCTTCAGTTACCTCGACGCCTCTCCTGACATTTATCGGTTATTTGAACTTGATGTGTATAGTGTCTTTCACACCCGAATCCAAAGGAAAGGTCTCCACTCTATTCTTTGAGTGGAGTGATTACGACAATCTGGGAAAAGTCATCTCGGATAATGGGGACGTATGTTTTGTCGAACACCGCACCGCCCAATTCCTTCCTTTCTCACGAGCTCTCTTTAGAAACTCTATTTTTGCGATAACCGTGCTGTTCGCTTGAAGGCCTGCACGGAGAAACAGCTGGGATCCTTCATCGGTCCCGACGAATCTCAACTCAGCAGCATTCAGATCAAGGATTTCCAACTGGACCCTGAAACCTCTAAGAGCCCCACGGTGGTTCAATACCCAATCCCTAGGACTGGATACTATTGCGTCAGTGTGAGAGCCTCCGAAGGGCAATTCAAGACTGTTGTAGATTGGATCAATCCTTTCGGCCAGCTAGCCTCATACGATTATCCCAAACTCCCGGTAAATCCACTATGGGTTCCTTGAAATCTCCTCCGACATCTTGCTAACCCTTTGGATGACCCATTCAAAGCTGTATGGCCTTCTCGCTGTTGTGTACCTTCTGATAGGGATTCTCTGGCTTATCGGAACCATCCGTTACTGGAGCGAAATTCTACCCGTCCAAGTAAGCACTCTCTTCATGGCCAATTCCAAGCAATCTCAGCTAACTTGCCCACTTCCAGAACTACATTTCCGGGCTGATAGCCGTCATCACTTTAGAAATGAGCTTCACCTTCGGTTACTGGCAGTATTATAACAACCACGGAACTAAATGTAATCGAGCTGGCCTAAATCATTTGTACTGCACAAGTCACTAACAGTAACTAGCTATTTTCCTTCTGATTTTGAGCGTAATCCTCAACGCTGGCCGTGACAGTCTCTCATTCTTCGTGTTACTGATCGTATGTCTTGGATACTGCGTTGTCAAGTGAGTGCCGGTGTGAAATTGTCGCATAGAGTTGTGATCTCGCCTCTAACCCCCAGTGTAGGCCATCGCTTGGAAGCACCATGAAAAAGTGCATCATCCTCAGTGTGACGCATTTCATCTTCGGATGCCTGTATGCGACCAGTGCCGCGCTGAATTCCACCCAACCCGCAAGCTTCATTGTTCTTGTTACCTCTTTGCCACTCGCCCTCGTCTTCACGACGTTCTACGTTTGGATATCCTTTTTGAAAGACCAAGCAACAACTCGCACCTGTCGTATCCCAATGATTCTCTTTAACTCGATCAACCGTACATTCTTCAGGGGTTGACCAACACCATGCAAACACTGATCGACAAGAAGCAATCGGCCAAGCTGGCGATGTATAGATGGCTGTGGAGGCTTCTGGTCTTCTCTGGGGTAGTTCTGGTCCTGTTCTTTGTGATCAACGTGATGAACTTCCGTTGGAATGAAGACCCCGACTGGGCGTCCAACCACTGGCAGATGGGATGGTTCTTGATGGATGGCTACTTGAATGTGTTGTATTTCGTCGTATTCGTTGGAATCATGATCCTCTGGAGACCCACCAGCAACAACAGAAGATATCCTTATTCATGGATTTATGAAATTTCTCACCAAACGACATGTTTATTTCCCTTGACTGCACTCTCTTACATATGGCCTTCAGGAATTGCCGTCCGATGATGACGATGCCTTCGCCCCCGACTCTGGAGAATATCGAGAGGATATCGGCTTCCGTCACCTGGGAGCGGAAAACCCCGAGGACGAGCAGTTCGATGCCATCTTCGACATTGTGGAGGAGCACGAGAACTTCATGGAATGGGCCGGGGACGAGGATTCCTCGGATGAGTCGAACTCGAAGAAGTGAGTAGCGTCATCCCGCCGCGCTCGGCCCGAACTTGACTCACGTTTTCTACTTTTAGGCATCCCCAAAGCAAGCCCAAGGATAGTGCTGACGAAGGTACCCAAAGCCGCCCTGCCGATCAAGCAGACAACCAAGTCTAGCAGGTACTCGCTTGACTGAGTGCTCCGGCTGCTTACCACCAAAATCCCCAACCGTCTATGATAACATGATTTGCTGTTAGAATAAATATGATCCCGATTCTTAAATTGGAGATGATGCATGCACCTATGTGATGTCGAATCTATTTAGTAAGGTGGGGAGCGGAGCGGTTGGGGGTTAGGGGTTGCCTAACCATTTCAATGACCTCGGACACAAGTACACTCGTCGAACGTATAGAGGTTTCAACGCCACAAGGGATCTCCCTCTCAGCGGTGCTAACCAAGAAATCCACCGCACCTGCTGATCAGGTTTTGGTGCTTTGCCACGGCTTTCTGAATCACTCGAATTCCACCATCATCCGCGGGTTGACCAACCAGTTACCTTTCAACGTGTGCGCCATCGATTTTCGCGGGAACGGGTTTAGTAAAGGAACCACTAGGTACGGCAATTACTTGGAAGAGGTGGAGGACTTGAAGTACTTGGTGGAGCATCTGCGGGAGGAGCTTCACTTGAACGTGTTGGGGATTCTTGGCCATTCGAAGGGGGCTTCAGTGGTGCTACTGTATGCGTCGAGCCACCACGAGGTTCCGTTGATCATCAACGTTGCGGGCAGGTACGATATGAGCGAGCTGCCTATGCACAGATTCACCCCAGGACAGCGGAAGGAACTGGAGGAGAGAGGGAGTTTTGTGTGGCGCAAGTACCTTCACAACACTGAGGAGAAAGATTTCGTCGTCAGCCAGGAGGATCTGACCAAGAAGAAGAACACCGATATGTCGGTGGTGAGAAATATCGATCGAGAGCGAGTGCGGGTGCTCTCGGTCCATGGCGAGGATGATACAACCATTCCGGTGCAAGAGGTCCACATGTACGACGAGGTGCTAGGGCCCAAGCCATACCACGAGGTGGCGGTTATCAAAGGAGCCACCCATTTCTTCAGAGCACCGGAGGAGCAACAGCAATTAGGGAAGGTGGTCAATGATTGGATAGAGCAGAACATCGATTGGGCCAAATCACAACTCACTCATTAAACACCCAGTTCTAGTATATTTGATTGCCTCTAGTTAATTCGGAAACGGGAGATGCTTGGGTAGGTTTGGTACAATGGATACAGTTTGGGATACACCTCAGGATACAGCTCTCTGGCTGCACCCTGATGATCCATGCGTGTGACTCCTGCACAAGATGGCTCATCACGATTGGGTACGGATGAGTGTCAAGAGTGGGTTGGCGAATGATTGAGTTCGGATTTAATTGACTCGCATGATGAGGTTGAACTAGCTTACTTCTGGGGAAAACTAATGAAGATGTGACGATATGCAGACAATGTACCTCACAATCCATCATTTATGGAATGTATATACATCCTTGTATTGTATCATGCCCACAACATATACCTATCCTGTCCACCTACTTCCGCTCCCTTGATTCCCACCTTCATCTCACCCAGAACTGGTCACTTGTAACACCTTGGCCGCCGAGTTTTCAACATGAGTAGAGACCGTTTAGCAGGCATGAAAGTGAGGCTCGAGCTATCCAAACTTCGTTCCGCTTCTCAGGACTAACCTTCCCCCTAAGAGCGGATATGCAAACCTAGATGACCCCGGCGCCTGGGAGCTGGGAAGTGTTCAACACGTCGACCCTTCCGCTTCCCTAAATACTTTTCTGGAAGAAGTAAGGGTCATTTACAGGTGTCCTACTGACGAATAGGCCGTCCCGTTCAGCGGCGTACTAATGCACTTTCCCTGAGCGCAGGTCACGGAGATAGAGGATATCATCTCGCTCTTCCAACAAAACGTGAAACGAATCCAAGACCTTCACGCCAATGTGCTGGATGCATTTAGTGAAGAGCAAGTCAACTGTAACTCGCTTCACCCCAACTTTACCGACCAGGTGTTCTGACCCAACCCACCTTCGTTTTAGCCATTAATGCGCAGACCGACAAACTGGTGTCTGAAACGTTTCAACTGGGGAACAGTATAAAGGAGCGTTTGAAATGTACTCACACGATGAAATCTTCCGCAACAACACTGGGCTAATGTTTGTGTTCCCATAGCGATGAATCTGGCCAACAGAAAGGCAACTGGCGGCCCTGGACAAGCTCAGATAAGGAAGAACAAGGTAACCAGATCGCATCCCGCTAGCCAACTGGTGGGTGCTCAGTATTAACCCACCTCTTGGAACCGGTAGTATCAAGCGTTGCAGGAGAAATTCGTGGAGGCAATCAAAAAGTATCAAGCGGTCGAGTACGAGTCCCGAAACCGGTACAGAGAACGAATGGAAAGGCAGTATCGCATCGGTTGGTGGATGTTTGTTCTTTCGGTAGTGGATCGTCATCTCATTTGCATGTCACAGTTAAGCCTGATGCCTCGGAAGATGAAATTGATCGGGTCTTGGATGAGGATGGTGGTGGGCAACTTTTTGCCCAGGCGGTAGGCGGCCCGATATTTTTCCTGGGGTATGCATTGACGTCTAATCCTTTACCAGCTAATGTCCTCTTCGAGGTCGACTGAGGCCCGAGAGGTTTTGAAGGAGGTTCAGAATCGACACGACGACATCAAAAAGATCGAGAAAAGTATCGTGGTAAATGATCGGCTAATCCAGAACCTTGATTACAAACACCGTATTGAGCATCGCGATCGGTATAGGAACTAGCACGTTTGTTCGAAGAGATGCAAACATTGATCACCCTACAAGACGAAATGATCCAGCAGATCGATGAAAACATGGGAACTACCGTGAACCACAGTACCGAGGCTAATAAGCAGATCGAGCAAGCCATCGTGTACGCACGGGCCAGTAGAAAGGTTGGTTTCAAGGCCTCGAATTAACAGTGACCAAGACTAACCATTTCATGAACCGTGTAGAAAAAATGGTGCTTGCTCATATTCTTCGTTGTACTGATCATCGTCATCGCGCTGGTGATTTACTTTACCCAGTTCCACAAGCCTAGAAATTAACAATTATAGACAATTCCCAACCTACGTATTCAACTAATATCCCATGACAATAAATGCTATTTGTGTGACAGATCTCTGGGCTGAGTTTAGGAGCGATCTAAGCCAAATCCACATCTAGATACCATAGATAAGCCTTATAAGTGAGCCAGAGAATATATTGAGGTTGAGGGAAGCCAATCTCCGATTCATCCACTTAGGGCCACATTGAACTCCTCATTTCTGGCGACACTCTGCTCTGCACCTCTACGTAATGGTAAGACCCCTCAGAAATGGTTCTTGAATACCTCTTCTCATTCATCCCAGTATGGAACCAATCGCAACAGCAAAGAGGTCCCTGCCGATGCGCTTTGGGACGAGGTAGGCTAATTGCCATGAGAAAATGGGCTGGGAAAGGGATGTTCATCATTGGTCGATTACAGTATTCTAGACTGGACACCACCATCCAGATGATCGAAAACCACGTCAAGAGCATTGAGGGGATTCGTTCAAGGATGCTGGAGGCGTTCTCCGGGTCCGAGCAACAACGTATCCTTTTTCGCATGCGAGGACAATTCTCGCTCAGCGATCTATCACGACACGCCTTAACCATCACCACCCAGAATATTCCAAAAGGCTGAACATCTTGGTGACAGAGACCTCGCAGATGATGGTGAACGTGCGAAGCAGAATCCAAGGTACTCGATCGCTTTACTGAAGGCCCTCCATCCGATTGGGTAGTCATTCATCTCTTCTGGTTTAGCCATCGATGAGTTGGCAAGGAATCCGGCCACCGCCCCGGCCAACATGAAGGCATTTCGCAACCGGGTTCGTACATCTTCGCTCCCCTGAATCATCACGCCCCCAGGCTAATCCGGCCTCTCTTTCTCAAATTAGCTGCTTGGACTGCGAGAGAAACTGAAGAACGCACTCGCCGAATACCAGAGGATCCAGAATAAATACGACACAGAACACAAAGAGACCATTGTTAGACAATATGAGATCGGTAACGGCCCATCTAACCACCTAGGCCATCTTGTCTGATACTCAACCAGACCTCCCTCTAGTTAACCCCGAAGCCACCCCCGAGGAAATCGACACCATTCTAAATGATTCAGACTACCAACAGGTCTTTGCTCAAGCAGTAAGTGCAGCACCACCCTCGAATCAACCGATACTAGCCCCGCTAATCCCCGTTACGTGTAGGTTCTCCGGAGCAACCGCAAGGATCACGCGATCCAACTCCTGGAAGCGGTACAGAGCAGAGACAAAGACATCCAAAAGATCCATGACAGCGTGATGGTCCGTCTTGCGAATGTTTGCACCAGCCCGCACATGTACTGACGCATTCCTTGTAGCAATTGGCCCAACTGTTCCAACAAATCGATATGATGGTCGAAACCCAGGGAACGGTCATCGTAGATATCGAGAACACGACCGAGCGCGTGGTCGACGAGCAGGCTCAGGCCATAGAAGTATTGGAGCAAACCAAAGATATCGCCAGAAAGGCCCGAACCGTAAGGACCCCATGCCAGACTAATCCAGCCTTCTCCTCGCTAACCATCCCCTCCTATCAAGAAAAAACTCGTCCTACTTGGCATTGCAATCATACTGGTGATAGCCATAGTGCTTACGGTGATTCTTCTCACCAGGAGCAGCTCAGCCAGCGCTTGATCTATCGATAACCCTCATCATCACTTGGCTAGATCCCAACATATATGTATATTCATGCATTCACTTCACACACACACCACCTTTTTTGGCTCCACTTTCTCTCTCGATATGGCAGGAAATAAATGGAGTGACTTCTACACCCCTCTTCAAGCAAGAATCGGTCCAAATCGTAAAGGGAATCGCAATTATCACAACAAATTGCCTTGACCAAAGATGGAAGGATTGATCTTGATTGCTGACTGGAATGCTCCAAATATGGTGGGAATTATGCCCGATTCCTGTGTCACCACGGCTGATTCGTTCTACCTTGGCCATTTCCACGATAGAACCTTCGCAGGACAAATATGCCAATCCCACCTCAGCAGCTGAATGAAAAAAAATCCATTTCAAACGCACCTATATTGCCTGCTCCAATTATGGCTTTGTTTGGATCTGGTTGTATTTAACTCCCTGATGTTTCACCAGCGACCGAACCCGAGGTTTCATTCGATTGCTCTAGTTAGTGATGACCACCTCTGTAGACCTGAATCTTCCTGTACAGACCCCCAACTTCCCCTCCAGTTCCGACACCAGTCTAGGTTCGGACTTCGGTCTGGCTAGAGAGGACCTCCTTCACGTCAAAACCCACTTTGTCAACGAAATCAAAAACGGCCTCTCCAACTCCAGCTCCAGCTTGGCTATGCTTCCCGGGTACATTTCTTCTCTGCCTACCGGCGAAGAGACAGGCAGGTTTCTGCTAGTCATGATTGACGAAGCAACTCTTGGGGTGGGCTCGGTCACTTTCCTCGGCGCTCGTAAGTACGAGCTCACTTTGCAGAAGTATGTTGTGGATGCCCATGCAAAGGAGAGTGCCAAGAATCTGTTTGACTTCCTGGCCAAGTGTCTGGAATCGTTGTTGAATGACCTCAACATCCCTCTAAACTCGAACCTCCCCCTGGCTGCCAGTCTGGCTTTCCCTATGAGGTGGGTTTAGGGCTTAGCATATCCATACGGCATCCGGCACTAAACTGTTGCTTCTCCTCTAGACACCATGGACTAGGAAGGGGGCAGGTTTTATCCTCCTGCAAGGGGTTCAAAGTTCCCGGGCTGCTGGGCAAGGACGTTGCCGAGCTATTGTTCGACGCACTTAGACGAAAGGTAAGCCCATGCGGAAATTCTACTGGCCAAGAACGGTAACTCATGGAAAGTCCTTAGAACATCGTGGTCGACATCTTGACCATTCAAAACGACACGATAACCAGCCTTCTCGCACACGCTTATTCGGTGTGCTCGCAGACCACGATTGGTTGCTTCATCGATTCGGGCGTTAACATCGCGTATCTGGATTCGTTGGAGCAATTGCCCAAATGGAAGTCGATTCTGGGAGTGGACAAGATGGTGTTCAACACCGAATGTGGCGGCTACGATATCCAGGGGGCGCAAATCAGCCGGAGCGAATTTGATATCCAGGTGGATGAGGAGTCTGCCGTGCCTGGGCATCAGCAATTCGAAAAGATGACATCCGGCTTGTACATCGGAGAAATCGTCCGCTTGGTCATGGTGAGGATGGCGTTGGAGGGTGTCTTGTTCGGTGGGAAGCTGCCGAACGACCTGAGCACTCGCTACCTCT